>JACEFZ010008514.1:127500-320131 GCA_014155875.1 Cepaea nemoralis
CACATAAAGTCGGTGTTTGTAGTTTGGTGGATAGTAACTTGGCAACCTACACATCTGCATCAACAACTCATGTATTCTCCCATACATCACTTCAAGATGATTGCTGAAGAGGTCTCTCTCTTCTATGTTCTTAAACATGCTTATCTGACCGAAGTTCCGTGACGTTTCCAGTTGTTTTTACAACCGCGCCCTTCTCAAGTACCCATATGATACCAAGATATAAAACTCTGTGTAAGAGTTTTAACAAGACAAATGTCTTGGCTTATTTAAGTACACTTGCAAATCTTGTCCTGCGTGTGTATTTCGATACATTTTTACTTCCGTATGTTGTATACTGCTGAATATATAGTTATGCTGTTGTTTTATCACATCTGACTACATGTGTTTCTGTTGGCTTGTTAGTGTATTGACTGATATGTTGCTGTTTATAATAAAGTGACTGTGTTTTAATTGTTAGTGTTCAGTTTTGAGTTTGTATAAAATGTGTGCTCACTGTGTGGTTTAGTTCCAAGCGTCACGAGTTGGGATATCCTTTGTCATGAATTACCTAATCTGTGTAATGCATGATCGGAGTATTCCAAACAGTGGCGCTTAGATGTAGTGTATTCAATACTAAACATGTATCAACAATTGAGACAGGTAATACATTTTTACATGAAAGACGCAGACAAATTAAAATAAATACGTTTTGCGTACAATTTGTCCGCTCTGTCATTCATACATCTTTCATACAAAATAGTATTTTGTTAAAATATACAAATAAAGTTGAGGTAAGTATTATTGCCCTTAGAAAAAGCGGATTATGCGATATGTTCCCTTTAAGGTAACAAGTACTTTTTGTACTTGTAATCAAAAAATGGTTTATAACTTAAATAGAAAAATTTTATAGGCAGAATATTTTCACCTATGAGTGAAAATGCCTGTCATATATTATGGTAGAAAATATACAAGTTACATGTTGACATATTTTATATATATAATCAAATACAAGTGTAATACATATTAACTAATAGTAAATTAATTAACTCCAACGACGATGTGTCTGTTGTCTTCCTGTTGTCCGTGTGTCGTGTCATCAATGTTAACAGTTCATATAGCTGTCTCTTGCATGTTGTAATAGACGTAGTTCCATTCCGGTTGTTTGCGAAGGTTCTTTGCAATAGCGAGTATGCAGTGGTCTTAATCTTTACACGATGACTGTCAGTTCACTGGTTGAAATCACTTCACAGATATTATATATATCGCTCGGATTGTTTTTAAAGCCTTGGCAATTGGTAATATGGCTTAATACACTATAGGGTTCTCCAAGTTTCATGTTCGTGAGTGTTATAAGTAGATTATTCACTTGGTTCAAGTTTCATGTTTGTGAATGTTATAAGTAGATTATTCACTTGGGCGTTGCTACTTCTGGATGAAAGTTTTATAGTAGGTGTAGAGGTACACTGTTCTATGCAACAGACTAAAATATCACAGCTTATTATATGGCGAATAATTAATGTGCATAGTGTTAGTCTGCTGGTGCATTAGTTTGCCGTGATAATATGTCAGCAATAATATTATCAGTGCCCTTGATGTGGCGGATTTTAAAGTCGAAATCCCGAAGAAGAAGACACCATCTTGCCAATCGATGGTTGTTTGGAACACCTTGTTTAAGTACCAGCAGTGGCGAATTATCGGTTAAAACAACAAAATGCGAACCTAATAGGAACTTAGATAAACGACGCATACAAAAAAGTAGACTTTATGCCTCCAACTCAACTGTGGAGTAACGGATTTCTGCCTTTTTCAGCTTCCGGCTGACATAGAGTATTGGATGTCTTACGCCTTGATATTCCTGCATCAGGCATCCTCCAATTGCGATAGCACTCGAATCTGTGGTCAGAATAAAAGGTATATCTATGTTTGGTAATCTTAATACGGGTGGGTTAGAAAAAATTGATTTCAATTTGCACATTACATCCTCTAAGCGGATACTCTTACAACATTTTTCTGGATGATCTTTTGTCAACAGATTAGAAAAAAACTGATGTGAGTTCCGCACAGTTTGGTATAAACTTGGCATAATAGTTTATGAGACCTAACAGGCTTCTGGCCTATTTCTTTGTAGTTGGAACTTGTAGGTTCAGAATTTTTGATACGATTCTGTCATCTGTCAATAGTTTACCTTCGGAAATCCTATGACCGAGGAAGTCTATCTGTAGCCTATTTCAACCTTGGAAGGTTTGATAGTAAGTCCAAAAAGAAGGATTTGCTTAAAGACTTGTTGGAGTGTAAGTAAGTGAGAAGTCATGTCTGAAGAATGGACACATATATCATCAATATATGATTGCACGTCTTTGATGCCGTGCAATAACAGTCTAGTTAACCTGACAAATGTGGCGGGAGCGTTCTTGAGACCAAACGGAAGATATCTCCATTCGTACAACCCAAGCAGTGTAGCGAATGCTATTATATGCCTTGAAGAGGGAGATAGTGGTACTTGCCAGTAACCTTTAGCTAAATCAAGTTTAGAAAAGAAGGATGATTGAGACATATTCAAAATGAGGTCTTCACTGCTGTACATTGGCTCAGCATCTGTCGTGGTTATAGTATTTAATTTCCTGTAATCTATGCATAGACGAATGGTTTGGTCCTTCTTTTTCACCAGAACAATTGGCGAAGAGTACTGGGACACAGATTTCTGTATTATTTTATTTTTTTCTAAGTCCAAAATTTCTTTATCTAAATTTGCCCTATAATGTAAAGGAATTGAATATGGTCTGCATTTGATAGGTGTTAGATCTGTCAACACAATTGAATGTGTTATTTTGTCAGTTTGTCCAGGTTTGTTTGAGAAGATAGTTTTATAGTCGTTAAGAAGAGACAAAATGTCTTGTCGCTGCTGTTGTGTCAAAGTGTCAGAGATTTGTATGTCCTTCGTTCGTACTGTCGTCGTTCATAACTGGTACTGGAACTTCCGTATTGTCTACGTCCGTCTGATTTATTACTGACGCTACTGTTTGTAAATTATCTTCAATGTCATTGTCGTCGTCGTCGAGAATAATAGATACTAATGTGTCGTTAAATTGGTCGTAGTTGTCGTTATCCCATATTGTCGGTACTGTGAATATGTTTTCGTCGTCTTCGTCGTCACAAGAATGAGTCGTTAATGATGCCTCGTTTAGATCTTCGTTTGTCGAGGTGTCATTCAGTCGGGTAATTGTCGTTTCATTTTTGTTGTCCTTCTTGTCAGTCTGGTTATTGTCATCTGTTATCTGCGTCTGTTTGTTCGTGTCACTGTCATTTCTAGAATAGTACGGTTTTAACATATTTACATGGAATATTTTCAACTTTCCATTCAAAGAAATTTCGTAGTCAACTTCCGAAATCCTTCTTACAACTTTAAATGGTCCCTGCCAAGAGGTTGATAGTAAATCTCTCTTGTCAGGTAGTAATAGTAAAATATATTGATTTGGTTGTAATACAATCGTTTTTGCCCCTTTGTTGGCGTACTGCCTGTACCTAAAACCTTTCTCCTGTAATGATGTTCTGGCCAGTATACAGGATCTAATGATTTTGTCTCTGGTGTCAGTGACCAAATCATAGGTGGAAACTGGTAATTGGGTGTTTACAGGTTGTGATAATATATCTTTGTAAATAGTGAGAGGTCCTCTTGGGTTCGCTCCATATATCAATTCAAACGGAGAGAACCCCGTGCTTGATTGTGGGACTTCTCTGTATGCGAACAGCACCGTTGGGAGGAGTATATCCCAATCGGCTGGATTTTCAGCTGTCACTTTGGATAACATATGTTTTAGGTCCCCATTCAATTTTTCGCAAATTCCATTTGCGGCCGGTCGATAGGGACTTGTAAAACATTGTTTTATGCCTAGTAACTTAGTTACCGATTGGGTGGCATTAGATATGAATTGCGTTCCTCTATCTGATATTATCTTCTCCGGGAAGCCACAACGGGAGAATATCTGTAATACGTTCGTCACATCTTTAGAGGAGATAGATTGTAATGGAATCATTTCTGCCCACCTTGAACACAAATCAACGAGTGTAAAAATGTATCTATTTCCTTTGTTTGAGATGTGGTTCAAAGGACCCACTAAATCAACCGCCACGATTTGAAATGGTCTCGAGGCAGTTGTGGTTGATTGAATTTCTGCCGTAGGGTTTTTACCTTTCTTAATTAGTTTTTGACAGATATCACATGATTTACAATGGGTTTTTATGTCTTGGCAAAATTTAGGCCAATAAAATTGGCTCAGGACTCTGGCCCTGGTTTTTTCATAACCCATATGACCCTCGAAAGGTGAGTCATGGGCTATATGTAGCACTTTCTCACGATGTGACTGAGGTAGAACCACTTGCTGTATCGTGGTTTGATCTCTGTTATATAATCTCGTTAGAATATTGTTATTTAATTTGAATGTCCAAGAAGCGTTTTTCGTGAATTTTGGCTTTAAACCTACTAGTCGAAAGTAGTGCGAAAGGGTTGGATCTGCTTTTTGTTCTTCTATAAACTCGGTGGTGGTAATATTGGGTGAAATAATTTGTAGCGACTCCTGAAGTTGGTCGTTGTGGGTTTTGTGTGTCATTTGTCTTGTCACTATATTAGCGTATTGTGTATGTTGTTGCACATTTACAGGCTCAATATTTTGTGGATCGATGGCGTCCTCAGTTCGAGGTGTTGATTTGATGGTGTCATTGAAAGATTCAACCGCCCCTGTGTTCTGCACCTCTGTGAATTCGTTTCGAATTCCGTCATCGGTTGTCTCCCTTGTGCTTTTGGCAGTTTGAGACGTGCAAGCGTAGTTTTTCATTTTGGAATCGCTGTTCGGTTTTTGGATACAGTTTTTCTGTTCCCATTCTCTGATTTCTTTTTCAGAGCAGGATCTTATGTTAGGAAGATTCGCAAGGATAATTTCAGCTGCAGGATTTTCTAGTACTGTGCATAGCACTTGTCCTGATATAAAAGGTGTCCGAATTTCGGCAAGTGCTAGGGGGTATCTTTCGATAGTGCCTGCGAATGTGCGACACGTTACGTATTTGTGTGTGTAGTCTTTGTCATTAACTAATGTTCTTTTAATTCCACAAAGAGTCGCCCCGCTATCTCGTATTAGTGTACACTGTTTGTTATTAACAAAACCTGTTGCAAACTTTAACTTGCCTGTTGATGTTAAGGCTACGTTGGCCATTTCGTTAGACACTGGGATTGTGTGGCCGCATAACAGAGTTGTATCAAGCTGAAATTTTCTGCAGGTGTTACATGTGTTATCAGTGATGGTGTTAATGATTTCTACTGCATTACCTAACTCACTCGCACTTTCATTCTGGATGTCGCATTCGTTCTGTTGTTCAGTTTCTTCATCTGAAGATGTGTCTATTAATGCGGCATTGGCCTGCTTCATCACCTTTCGCCCTTCACAACGTCCTGAATAATGCCCATAACTCGAACAAAAATAACATTTAACCGCTCTCTGATATGCGTTCCTTTTGTTCTTTTGTTTTTCCACTACCATTTGGAGATGATGTGGATAATTCGGTGATTTGTCACACATCGAGTACTGTTCGTGTGTCAGATGACAATACTGACACATGACTGGTTTTGTGAATTTAGCGCGTTGTTTGAACCTATTTTCATTTGGTTTTGAATATTTGGTGTTTGTAACCGCTGCTGTTTCATTTTGGTTCATATTTAACTGAAAAATATCGCGGTTCGCTGTAAAATATGCGCTCCCCTTAGTTTCTATTTCTTGGATAGTTTTACAATCCATTTGCCTTAAAAATTTAGAAAAAGGTGTTGGTATTGTGCTAATAATTTTATCAATTATAATTAGCTCCTTCAGTTTATCATGGTTGTTATTTGTTTTTGCTGAGGTTATCCATTTTGTACAAATATCTTGGACTGTAGACACGTAGTCTATGAAAGTTTGGTTAGGTGATGGGGTTAATTTTGAGAACTGTAGTTGATAGCCTGCTGTATCTAGTGAAAAATGTTGGAGTATTCTTTGTTTTAAATAGTCATAATCTTTCCTCATGTCTTGTGGAACTGTCTCTATCACTTTTAAGGGCTCTAATGCTAAATTTCTCATCAGAATAAATGACCAGTCGACTTTTGCGACGTTATGGTAAGTCATCAAACACTCGAAGTTCTCTAAGTATGCGCTTATTGAATCTCCTGAACAAAACGGCTTGACTAGGCCTTTATATTTGTTGTTTTTTTTCATCTTCTTTACTTCTAGTTTTGTTTACTGAAATTTCTAAGTTGGAGTCAATTTCCATTTGTTTCAGTTTTATCTGTGTTTCTGCGTTTAATTGGGCTTGCTTGGTCGCAGCTTCGAGCTCCATTTGTATCTTCTTCTCTTGAGCCTGCAGTTGCATTTTCTTTTCTTCAGCTTCCATTTGCATCTGCATCTTTTTCTCTTCTCTTTCTGCTTGCATCTTTTTCTCTTCTCTTTCTGCTTGCATCTTTTTCTCTTCTCTTTCTGCTTGCATCTTTTTCTCTTCAGCCTCAATTTGCATCTGCATCTTTTTCTCTTCAGCCTCAATTTGCATCTGCATCTTTTTCTCTCCTCTTTCTGCTTGCATCTTTTTTTCTTCTCTTTCCGTTGCTCTTTCTTCTCGTGCAATATTTTCTAAATGTGTCTTTTGTGCCCATTCTGAAAGTTTTTCGTCAGTATATCCTAACCTAATTCCTAATTCAATGCACTGTTCTAATGTTGACATCTTGTATTTTAGTTATTGTTCACTTTATTGAACTTAAATCCCTTTGAAATTAGTCTGGGTGTACAAAACTTGGTTATCCCCCTTAATGTTTACATTCAAATTTACACGAGCAGGTTTACTTGGTTATGAGATTAGCATATATATAAACATCAATGCAAAGAAAAATGTTACATCAATGAATCATGGATGAGTATCGCTTAGGGATATAATGAGCATGAAATGACACTCATCTTATTTTTCCTGGTTTCTCGAATGTAGTCTTGTTTGGTTTTCCTGTTTTCTCGCCACTGCTGGAGGACAGGTTACATACACACGATATTTCGCGGAACAATCTGATGTTGGAATCAAAAAAAAATTAGTAACTGTCAATGTAATTGTCACAGTCATGTCAATGTCAAATTTCATAAACATCATCATAATTTCAAATATTTGTGTAGAGGGACTACAATAGCTCATTCACAGATGATACGATGATAGCTGCAAAGTTTTAGACTTTGTTATTTATGAAAGTTGATATATTTTACTTGGCAAAACCAAGAGCTGTCTGGAAAGTAAAGCTTGTGCTTGCCAAAACCGGCTTGCCCCCAAATAGCCTGTCACCGTCCTAGATATCTAGGGGAATGATACTCGGGCTCATACAGGCAACAAACTCCGTTCATATGCAATCTAACATCATTTATTTATATTATGTTACAGTAAGCTGGCGAAGAGAGTTTTCGCAAGCCAGCAATCTGCAAGTTGCGTATCACAGGAGTTTACAATAAACATGATTATTACAACAACTCTATCAGCTATCTAACATATGCATAAGACCCCTAAATACACTTGGGTTTTTAACTATCAAGTACCCCTTAAGGTAAGCCCTGTTGCTTCCTCGATGTCCAGTCCGTGTTTGTCTTTCCACACGTGTCGCAATCCGACACGGGTGGTAACTCTCTTCGAGTTTCTCGTGGACCCCGCAATCGGCGGGCCCCATCGGTGTCCACAGGGCTGTGGACACACTGACCGGTCCTTCGAGAAGGCTCTGGATTATTCGAGCCTTCGAGTGACTCGGTTCTTTCCCTTTAGCTGGAGTTCTATCCCTTCTCCACTCTCTCTTAATTTTATGTTGGTACCGCCCTTATGTGAGACTGTGACAGTATGTAATAGTTAGACACATAGTTATAGTACGAGGCATACCTATGGTCGTGAGATGGCTTACGAACAACCAAACAATGTTGGGACTGACTGCGACGTCCTGTAATAGATAGACATCTAGCTGGTGATACAACCTCTTCATATAGAGCGCTCTCAACGGATGTGAGTATTAACCACGGGTGCTCGGGTGCAGCACCAGCCAGTGAGCATGTGTTATGGTTTTCCCACTACCACTTGTGATAGGATCATTCAGCCACGGTGACCTCCTCGCTAATCAGTTTTCCACCCCCTGTCTCCACCATTCAGACCCGGTGGCCTCTTCGCTAGTATCTTTCCCACCCCTCTCCATAATTCACCCACACCGCCTCTTGATCCACCCACCTTTTTACTAACACCATACCTGTCCTACACCCACTCCACAGCCACTCCCCCAATATTGAAGTTTCCTACGAGCTCGCACATGCGCGCGAACGCACGCACATACTCACGCACGCATGCGCAGACACATACATACAGACACACACATACACAACATGCACCACACACACACACACACACACACACACACGTGCGCGCACTCACACACACACGCGGCACATCATGATGGCACACGAGCAACCAAACAATGTTGGGGCTGACTGCAACGTACTGTAATAGATAGACACCTAGCTGGTGATACACCCTTTTCACATAGAGCGCTATTGAGATATTCCCGGGGGAGGAACGGATAGACCGCTTGTTGCCTATTCCTTGCACTGCATACATCGAATGAAATCCGTTAAAAATAGACATGATCGCCCTACGCAAGTCGAACTGGCACACCATGCTGTATTCGCTTATATGTGTTGCTCATAGTTTACTTGGAGGTATAGACGATTTCACAGCGCATCTTTGGTCGAAGTAGATTTATACGCTTTTGCTTTAATTCAATCAGAATATCCATATTTACAGCAAATAGAAATACATATTTGTGCTGAAGTTTATTTTAAACTGCCGACTTAACTTTACCAATCTTAAACGCAAAATTTCCCTCTCTTGCCCGACTGATCACTGCGTGCTAATTATGTTAACGGTCAACCAGAGCGCCTCAGTGGTCGTGTTTATCTCAGGTAAGATTAGCTCGAGATGGCCAGCGCTGGTGTCAGCCCGCTTTAGTGTGCATGTTTATCTCCGGTAATGATCAGAGCTGGCCGGTGATGGAAAAGAAAGGAGTGTTTTACGACTAGAGACGTAAAGAAAAGACAGAACGATGGAAAGATAGGATTCCTGGACGACCTTTACCTGCTGTAACATTTGCTACAGTGCAATGAAGGGACATTATTAATTCTGGTTGAGTCATGAGACACGAATAGTCTCCCTTGACACACTTTTATAAGTTAGGGGGTATAACTGTGGGGTTTTATAATATTACATATTTTTATGATTATCTTAGCAAGTTATGTCTCAAGTTAATTGATAATAATATTTTTTTTATTGACATCGCTATTCTCCACTATACATACAAGAAATTTAACCATTTATTATGCTTTTAGGGTTAATTTTTTAATAATATTGTATGCCTGTCTAGTATATTTTTAAACCAGATTTTCACCAAGCGCTTAATATTTATACATGTTTAATATGGATACCTGCCGAATTAACTAGCAGCGTGCAAACGTTTATTCATCATCCACGAATGCTGTGATGTCGGTTCCTAAATCAATCAATCAATCAATCACCTATGGATACTCGGGGTAACTCGAGTGATGGAATAATCATTTTTGGACTCTGTCATATTGGATTTCGATCTCCTCATCGAAGGGGGTCGATATCTACATGACTGGGGCTCGATCACACCTCGTGACCAATCAGCCACCTCTGCGGTGCCCTGGTCGGTTCGGGTCGTTCCGGTTCGCGACGACGTCAACTCGGTTCGCACCGATTCGCGCCGGGTCGGGTACGGGGTGGGGGACCTGGGTAGGGGACCTGGTTATGTGGTAGCTATGGACCGGAAGTCAACCGGAAGTGCCAACAGGAAGTAGCCACTCAGACCCAAGAAAATACCCGCCAAGTTCAAATATTGAGGTCAATTGAGGTCCGATTTTATGACGAAACAAGATGGCGGGATAACCCCTATAGAAGGAATTATTTGAGGTTGCAAACCTCATGTAGAGTTTAAATTGCACATTGTATACTACTAAGATAGTTATGTATGGCTGGCATGTGTGAAGATAGTTGTGTATGGCTGTCATATGTGAAGATGGTTGTGTATGGCTGTCATTTGTGAAGATAGTTGTGTATGGCTGTCATTTGTGAAGATAGTTGTGTATGGCTGTCATATGTGAAGATGGTTGTGTATGGCTGTCATTTGTGAAGATAGTTGTGTATGGCTGTCATTTGTGAAGATAGTTGTGTATGGCTGTCATATGTGAAGATAGTTGTGTATGGCTGTCATATGTGAAGATAGTTGTGTATGGCTGTCATTTGTGAAGATAGTTGTGTATGGCTGTCATATGTGAAGATGGTTGTGTATGGCTGTCATTTGTGAAGATAGTTGTGTATGGCTGTCATGTGTGATGATAGTTGTGTATGACTCCAGTCTTGTGTGGAGATAGTTGTATATGGCTGTCATATGTGAAGATAGTTGTGTATGGCTGTCATATGTGAAAATAGTTGTGTATGGCTGTCATATGTGAAGATAGTTGTGTATGGCTGTTATATGTGAAGATAGTTGTTTATGACTCCAGTCTTGTGTGAAGATAAATGTATATAGCTGTTATATGTGAAGATAGTTGTGTATGGCTGTCATATGTGAAGATAGTTGTGTATGGCTGTCATATGTGAAGATAGTTGTGTATGGCTGTCATATGTGAAGATAGTTGTGTAGGGCTGTTATATGTGAAGATAGATTGTTTATGGCTGTGTCATGAAATCACTGGGGAGTCACAATCAGATAATACAGATAACAAGGACAGTATGATTTGCAGCTGCAGTTGTTTACAACAAGTGGCAGGTAGATCAAACGGCACCGCTGACCTTGAGAAGTCTTGGGTAGACCGAAAATATGTCAAGGTTATTTTGCCCACCAGCGGAATCAAAGACAGACGCTAGCTGTGTTGGCTGTCAAGACAGGGAGAGACAACTGGGGACATTGATTAAACCAAAGGGAAATAAGATTTCTGGAAATGGTTAGTGCCCCTGGAACCATCTGATGTTTTGACATCAAAGGAACGTCACTGGAATAACTCAAGGCTCTTGACAAAAACATGATTTGTTTATAGCTAGTGTAGCTCAGACAGTTGAAGTAGGCAGAAGTGATAGCTGGCTCGATCCGTGTTGAATAGAATCGCATGTGTTCGGTTTTGCTTAACATGTGTCTTTTATGGCAAATTGTGTATTCGATTCAGAGGTTGAGTCAGGACGGCATAAGGTATTTTAGGGATTGCATCTAGCTATAAATAATGTGGAATAGCTTAGTGATAGATATAGTTTAGAACTATATCATAGTGTTGTTGCATTGTGGTTAGGTAGTCAAGGAATATCAGCGACAATAGGCAGTCGCATTGTTAAGATTAACTAGTGTAAGAAGGCAGGTGGCTCCGCTGATGGGGAATAGTGAAATGGGATGATATTTGGGGAGATTGGGGATGGGGAGAATGTCCAATGGTGGGATCTTCCAGTGAGGTCTGCTTGGGGTCTACACTTTGCATTTTGCTCTGTCCTGGTCTTAACCCACCTCAGACCGGAGTGAAGAGCTCCTCTGCCCATGACAGAGTTGGTTCACTGTCATGTATCTGAGTGAGGCTGTCAGCCTACCCCCATCTAATGGAGGTCAGGGACAGGTGCTCTCACCAAGTGTATTGTTCTCTCTTTTACAGGTTCCCTTAGGTCACTCAAGTCACTGAGAATGGAGACCTTAGTGCAGGCAGTTATTCAGCAACTTTTGCACTGGGCCCATGATGAAAGGGGTTTAAAGAAACAATTGTGAGAGTATTTATCAAACGTCACACGTTAGCAGAATACTAGAGATTGTTTTTTCCCGCATCATTTTGGAGAAGGAACAATCGTGAGATTAATGTTTCAAACATCACATGTGAACAGAACAATAGAATTGTTTTTTTTTTTACACCACATGGGAAAAGTCCAGTGGGTATTATGTTTTCACACGACAGGTGAAAAGACTAATAGGTACTGTTTTTCCACATCACATGGGAATAGAACAGTATAAACTGATTAGGAAGTTATTATAACAGCGGTCTTGTGAACAGTAGAAACTTTAGACAGGAATTACATTTATTTCAAGGAACAGTATTTTCGTGTCCTCACTAGACAAGGATGTTATGAGTCTCAGAACAATAGGGACATGTAATAACGGTGTGTGATCCAGGCAGGATCAGTGTCAGACTGTGACTAGGTATATGAGTGATCAAACAGCCACCGGTGGTAAGTCTACATCTAGCAGGAGGGACACATCCCTTGGTGAGGTTAATGTGGACTGAATGAAGATGTGGTGTGATCCTTTCCGGGATGATCGGGCTGGGCTCTTCAGCTGCTTGGTCTGAGTCTGCACACACTAGAATATTCGACACACATTCTACACATTACACACACCCACTTCTCACACACATACTCTTTGCTTTAATAAACTATTTTGTATTTATTTGTTAAAGCTAGAGTTGTTGAGTATGTGGTGTTGGGGAAGAGTGAGAGGGGGCATGATCTAGGGGTGAGTGAGAGTAAGAAAGAGGTGTCGACAGACTGACGGAGTTTTGTAGACGGAGTCTGGTGGTTTCTCTAGGACAATAATATTGGGGTAATAAAAATGTGGGTGTTGATTCCCCTCACTCCAGGGACGACACTAAAGTAATAAAGGATTACTTACGACAGGCTGTTATATGTGAAGATAGTTGTGTATGACTCCAGTCTTGTGTGAAGATAAATGTATATAGCTGTTATATGTGAAGATAGTTGTGTATGGCTGTCATATGTGAAGATAGTTGTGTATGGCTGTCATATGTGAAGATAGTTGTGTATGGCTGTTATATGTGAAGATAGTTGTGTATGGCTGTTATATGTGAAGATAGTTGTGTATGGCTGTTATATGTGAAGATAGTTGTGTATGGCTGTTATATGTGAAGATAGTTGTGTATGGCTGTTATATGTGAAGATAGTTGTGTATGGCTGTTATATGTGAAGATAGTTGTGTATGGCTGTTATATGTGAAGATAGTTGTGTATGGCTGTTATATGTGAAGATAGTTGTGTATGGCTGTTATATGTGAAGATAGTTGTGTATGGCAGTCATATGTGAAGATAGTTGTGTATGGCTGTTATATGAGAAGATAGTTGTGTATGGCTGTTATATGTGAAGATAGTTGTGTATGGCAGTCATATGTGAAGATAGTTGTGTATGGCTGTTATATGTGAAGATAGTTGTGTATGACAAAAATATAATGAGCTGAAGATAGATATGTGTGTGACTCTCTTATCTTGGGGATAGATATACGTGTGTCTGATTCTCTTGTATTGAAGATAGATATGTGTGTGTGACTCTCTTATCGTGAAAATATATATATATGTGTGTTTGACTCTCTTATCTTAGAAGATAGATATGTGTGTGGCTCTCTTATCTCGAAGATAGATATGTGTGTGACTCTCATATCTTTAAAAATACATATGTATGTACCTCTCCAATATCTGAAGATGTGTATGTGTATGACTCTCCTGTCTCTAAAGTCTAGCGTGTGTGTGGGAATCTCAGCTCCGATCTATCAGCGAGGAGAGATCATCATTCGGAGATGGCCATTCTGTTGCCTAGTGATGTGAACTCAGATCTCCACTGCTTCCCTTCACTTTCTACAAATGTCCATCTGTACCTGTGAATGAAATGTTCACTAATACCAACGACATCACGGTTTCTCCCGACGACTGGTATTACAGCCTATGATCAACGGAGCTGTGATATTTCTCACTGAGCTGATAGCAGTGCAGATGTACTGTTTATCGTTGAGCCGACAGAAATGGAGCTGTTATGTCTTATTGAGCAATGGAAGACTTCAACCTCCACCCCAGCCTTTCCCCATTTCCTTTCTGTAATAAATCCTAGACTAGCTGTATCCTCTATATTACTTCTTTTATATCCAAACAATGTTTTCCCTAGTGAATTATAATAACGAAGACACAAACAATACAATAGATTGCTCGATTTATTGCCTGGCATATTTTGCTGCATCTAGCCAGGTACATACTGCAGTCTCGGGTACATACCGCGTGTTGTTGAATACACAAATTTGTCCCTTGTTAAAGTTTGCAGAAGCCATCATGATTAGTCTACACAGGCCAGTTTTGTGCAAACAGAAAGACATGATAGTTAGTTTAAAATTACCGTGGTAGACAAGTGACATTACTGTGTGAACATGTGTATATTTCAGCTTGAAGGATTTATCTAGTTATTTTACTTTACGTTGTGTGAATTCTGCAGTATGTACCTGACGAGATGCAGCGAAATAAGCCAGGCAATAAATCGTGCAATCTATTGTTTGTGTCTTCGTTATTCAACTTTTTGTATAATCAGGATATACATTGTGTGTTGTCTTGCCAGACAGTAATTATCATCATCATTACTATCATTATCATCAACGCCGGGGATCTCGATATTACTATTATTATTGTCATGATCATTATCGTCCACGGTGTTGTCGATATTATTATTATCATTATTGTTGTAGCGATCATTAACAACGTGGCATGTTGTTATAAGTGTTGTATTGAATGCTCCTTATTTATATACATATAGGAACGGGTAGCCAACGCATTTCCCAATCCCTCATACCGCGTCCGAAACACAGCTGCCGGCGATTTGGAAGCAGACTGCCTTGCGCTGGATTTCATACAGTGGCATGAGTGCCGGTCGTCCAGAAAGCAATGGCAAACCAGTGAAAGTAAACATGGCAAGAAATCACAAACAGCCCAAAAATGCTTGGGTTGACTGCGACGTCCTGTAAAGTATAAGCAACTAACCTATTCTAGGTTCCCGTATATGCTCTCACAAATTGTCAGTGAAAATGGAGAAGCGACGAAGCAGCAGACACGTGACCTCTCTAGTAACCCCGAGAGTTCAACCGTTTTAGTGTTACTGAAGAAAACGCGCGTTGCAACGCTCGATCAACCCCAAACATCAACACTGAGAGATGTACCCACATAATCCCTGACGACCCCACAGTCTCCCACATCATACGCACTACAGACAGATGTGTCAACAGTCAACAGGTGGCCTGAGATATCAATATATTTTATTGTCAGACACAGAAACACGCTTTGTAAATGTATGGACAACATTTTCTGCAAACAATACACGGGGCGGGAATCTGATAGTCATGTCCTACAGACATTCATAACAATGTTTCCCCTTAGTGAATTCAATAACATAAACCACAAACAATACACGGGGCGGGAATCTGATAGTCATGTCCTACAGACATTCACAACAATGTGTCCCCTTAGTGAATTCAATAACATAAACCACAAACAATACACGGGGCGGGAATCTGATAGTCATGTCCTACAGACATTCACAACAATGTGTCCCCTTAGTGAATTCAATAACATAAACCACAAACAATACACGGGGCGGGAATCTGATAGTCATGTCCTACAGACATTCACAACAATGTGTCCCCTTAGTGAATTCAATAACATAAACCACAAACAATACACGGGGCGGGAATCTGATAGTCATGTCCTACAGACATTCACAACAATGTGTCCCCTTAGTGAATTCAATAACATAAACCACAAACAATACACGGGGCGGGAATCTGATAGTCATGTCCTACAGACATTTATAACAATGTGTCCCCTTAGTGAATTCAATAACATAAACCACAAACAATACACGGGGCGGGAATCTGATAGTCATGTCCTACAGACATTCACAACAATGGCTTCCCTCGGTGAATTGAATCACAGAAGCCACAAATAGCATGTTACACGATTTATTGCCTGGCATATTTCGCTGTATACCCTCAGGTGTATACTTCAAACAATACCTGTCACTATGTGTTGTAATTGTTTCAGCTGAAGTATTCTTCATTTATTCACTTTATATGATATTTAACTTAGCAGAATGCACCTGGCGAGATGCTTGTATATATGCCAGGCAATAAATCGTGCTAGTCAATGAAACTGAAACATTGTAAACATTTCTAGATATATAAACTGAATTGTCTTTTGAGTCAGACATGGATAATTATCTTCGTACTAATAACTTTGTTTTGGGGTGACATAAATGCTACATGTAATAAGGTATTGTTTATTTACAAACTAACCATCTAGTGAAGTGTACAGTGGCAGTATTGTTTTAATAAAGTCTTAACAAGTATATTAAAGGATCGTAGGTTGCTTTTTTTTTTATCTTTATAAATTATGTCTCTTTAATAAGACTCCATCTCATCTGTGGCGAAGTGATAGCGAATGTGGTTCGAAACACAGCTGTAGGCGATTTGGCAGCAGACCGCCTTGGGTTGGTTTTTATAAAATTGTATGAGTGCCGGTCGTTCAGAAAGTAATGTCAACCTACTAAACGTAAACTTGCCAAGAAATTACAAACAGCCAAAATAAAATACTGGGGTTGACTGCTATGTCCTGTAAAGGATATGCACCTGACTATTTTTTTAACTATTAATATTATTCTGTGACATTTTGCACCGCAAATAGTTGCTTACTGTTTTTAAATGTCTGAATACACCAGACAGTCACGGAACAAAGTGTTCTTTACAAACTCACAGAACAAAGCTGTCGTCTGTACAAACTCACGAATCAAAGATGTGTCCTTATAAATGAAGAACTGGAGATAGTATAGTACAGAAGACATCAGGGACAATGCAAGTCACAGAATACTTCCCAATGATGTCCCACGTGGTGTGTTTACTTATTTGTATTGCTGCAGTTACTGTACAGGACATTCAGTGTCCGCAAACATGCACTCAGAGAAATGGCAATCGATGTCAAGTCATTGAAATAATATCAGACATATGGTGACGGGCACTGATGGGTACTGGTGAAAGTACAGGAAAGAAATCAAAATCAGAGTACACTCCTGGCAATATGAATATTGAAAACTATAGCCCCATCGGAATTCGGAACTGCCACTCCAGACGACGCTTGGGTGAAGGAACAAATGTACTTGGGTGAAGGAACAAATTACTTGGGTGAAGGAACAAACGTACTTGGGTGAAAGAAAAATGTACTTGGGTGAAGGAACAAATGTACTTGGGTGAAGGAACAAATGCACTTGGGTGAAGGAATAAATGTACTTGGGTGAAGAAACAAATGTACTTGGGTGAAGGAACAAATGTACTTGGGTGAAGGCACAAATGTCCTTGTATGCACGATCATCTAATCACGCGAAAATTGTTATCATTCACCAAGTCCCACAACTGTACAGTAAGGACATAATTCGCAGGCATTCAGTGTATAGAACTACAGGTCTCAGACATTTGCCCCAGTCTTGTGTGGCCCAGTCAGTAGATTGTGTCCTCGCTGTGGTCTGCTGTTGCTGTTGACCACGAGGTGGACCAGCCATCCTCTCAAACAGAAAAGTCTGGCAGCAAGTGTGTTGTGTCCTGTTGGCGACCACAAGACAAGGGATTAGATGTACGTGTTTGCTTTCATCCAACAGCTTCACGTTTGTCTCTGTCTACAACCTCGCGTGAAAGTTAATCAAGTCTGTTCTTGCAGCTCTCACCTGGCTCCACCAGGTACGAATGAAGGACCACCAACCAGCGTTATGTAGCGAATACGATAATTGTGCGTTCATGGTAAATATGGCGCCATTGGTTTCAGTTCGATCGTCACGGAGCTGATTTTTGGGCCGGCTGAAATTTCTCCATTGGCACGAAAACCCGATGCACAACCATGGACAATGCTGAGTTCTTGCCAGTGTCTATGGGATTCAGTGGGTTATCCAATGTTAGTTTAAACAGCGTGGGGAATTCTTCAGCTGCTGCTGTCGACTGCGCTGTGCTGCCGGGGGCTGTAGATGTCGTCTGCTGACTGGACGTGCTGCCATCTTGGGTGCTAGAAAATGGCGAATTTGTTGTCGGCGTCGTTGTAGTGGTATGATGATGTTGAGTGGTCCACTGTTGCGGTTGCACTGGCGCTGTTGATGCTGTTGGTGATGTTAAATCGTGTGATAAGATAACGTTGTGTTTGATGGATGTGTGAATGATTTCTGCTTGCTTAAATTTGGAAACGTCTGGTCTCGGGGAACTTACAGCTTGTGCTGACCCAGCCTTCGGGTCTGTAGATGCCTTAGACGAGCTGCCGGCCATCACGGGTTGAGGTTCGGTTGACGATCTTACATTCGTGGGCATCCTTTGTGTAGAGTCACCTGGTGTGGCAGAAAGATTGAGGAGGAAACGAACATTAGACGATGGGTGATGCAATCCCTCGGGCGTGCTTGTCGTTGGCTGCTGGGTGGGTGATGAGGCTGCTGTCGGGTTTCCTGTGGGCGTGCTTGAATCCCAGGCCTGACCTCGTGAACTGCTTCCAGATGCAGGATTTATGGTGCCCTCTGTGGAGGCTTTACTAACCAGGGACAAAACAACTGTTTCTGCGTGGCTGGGCATGGGTGTTGTGAGGATGCTCTTAACCGATGCATCAACGCCAAGCGTTGTTGCGGTGGTTGCTGGGAGAGGTGTAGTTGAAGAAGTCGTGCTTGACAATGGAGCTAAGTTGTTGGTTGCTAGTTCTAGAGATGGGCTGGTTTTTGTTGTTGTCCGAGTTACCGCCGTTGACATGGACAAACCAGGAGTCGTTTCCAGTTGTGGGGTGGTTGCTGCTGTCATGTTTTGCCTGTCGGAGTTGGGGAACATTTCTGACTTTGACACATGATTGACGTCCGCGAAGATGTCCTTGGGGAAGATCAGCAGTGTGTCCACGACGCTGCCCTGGTCGGGGTTGGAGCTTCTGGAACAGTCTCGCCCCAGCCTGCCGTCAGGACACAGGCACTGGTACTCGCAGGGGTCCTGAAATGATCAGCAGGAGAATGTAATCGTTATGTTTACACAGAACCAACTCTATCATTGTGTAGACATGGACACACAACTGTTATGTTTACACACAACCAACTCTATCATTGTGTAGACATGGACACAACTATTATGTTTACACAGAATCAACTCTATATTGTGTAGACACACACACACACACACACACACACACACACACAACTGTTATGTTAATACAACATCAACTTGTGTAGACATTGACACACAACTTTTATGTATGTGGAATATTGGTATATCCATTAATCCACTGTCAGTCTGGTATGAAATGTTGGTGTATCCATTAATCCCCTATCAGTCTGATATGAAATATTGCTGTATCCATTAATCCACTGGTCAATATTATATGACATGTTGGTATATCCATTAATCCACAATCAGTCTGATATGAAATATTGCTGTATCCATTAATCCACTTGTCAATCTTATATGACATGTTGGTATATCCATTAATCCACTGTTCAGTCTAATATGAAATGTTGGTGTATACATTAATCCACTGTCAGCATGATATCAAATGTTGGTATATCCATTAATCCACTGTCAATTTGATATGAACTATTAGTGTATCCATTATTCCACTGTCAGTCTGATATGACATGTTAGTATATTCATTATTCCACTGTCAGTTTGATATGAAATGTTGGTGTATCCATTAATCCACAGGTCAGTCAACATAACAATATGATAAAGCTAGATTTGAACCTTCAACCTCCCACAGACAACATGGCCACCCAGCAGAACACGATTATTCCCCACAGATCTAGTGTGTCCTGTTTCTGTTGCCTTCTTTCCGGGCTGCGACCGTCTTTTATTTATTCTGATCATTAACACTATCATCCCCATCATTATTATAAACATCATTGTTATCATCAATATCATCATCGTCATCGTCGTCATCATCATCATCATCATCATCATCATCATCATCATCATCATCATCATCATCATCATCATCATATATCATCACCATCATCATCATCATCATCATCATCATCATCATCACCATCATCATCATCATCATCATCATCATCATCATCAGCAACAGCAGCATCATAATCAGACAGCAAGCTCTGTAAAGATTACTTCTTGCTCTCATCACAGCCGCTGTAGACTCGTGATCTGTTGCTAGCTCCTCTCCGTCAAATGTTCACGCCCAGGGCGTCTTTGCTGTCCTATGTGTGCCTTCATGTCTTTGGTGTCCTATGTGTGCCTTCATGTCTTTGCTGTCCTATGTGTGCCTTCATGTCTTTGCTGTCCTATGTGTGCCTTCATGTCTTTGCTGTCCTATGTGTGCCTTCATGTCTTTGCTGTCCTATGTGTGCCTTCATGTCTTTGGTGTCCTATGTGTGCCCTCATGTCTTTGGTGTCCTATGTGTTCCCTCATGTCTTTGCTGTCCTATGTGTGCCTTCATGTCATTGCTGTCCTATGTGTGCCTTCATGTCTTTGCTGTCCTTTGTGCCTTCATGTCTTTGCTGTCCTATGTGTGCCTTCATGTCTTTGCTGTCCTTTGTGCCTTCATGTCTTTGCTGTCCTTTGTGCCTTCATGTCTTTGCTGTCCTTTGTGCCTTCATGTCTTTAATGTCCTATGTGTGCCCTCGTGTCTTTAGTGTCCTACCTGTACCTTCATGTCTCTAATGTCCTACCTGTACCTTCATATCTTTAATGTCCTGCCTGTACTTTCATGTCTCTAATGTCCTACATGTAACTTCATATCTGTAATGTCCTACCTGTACCTTCATATCTGTAATGTCCTGTCTGTACCTTCATATCTTTAATGTCCTACCTGTAACTTCATGTCTCTAATGTCCTGTCTGTAACTTCATGTCTGTAATGTCCTGCTTGTACCTTCATGTCTTTAATGTCCTACCTGTACTTTCATGTCTTTAATGTCCTACCTGCATCTTCATGTCTTTAATGTCCTACCTGTACTTTCATATCTTTAATGCCCTACCTGCATCTTCATGTCTGTAATGTCCTACCTGTACCTTCCTGTCTTTAATGTCCTGCCTGTACCTTCGTGCCTCCAATGTCCTGCCTGTACCTTCATGTCTCTAATGTCCTGCCTGTACCTTCATGTCTCTAATATCCTACCTGTAACTTCATGTCTCTAATGACCTATCTGTACCTTCATGTCTGTAATGTCCTCCCTGTACATTCATGTCTCTAATGTCTTACCTGTAACTTCATGTCTCTAACGTCTTACCAGTACCTTCATGTCTCTAATGTCCTGCCTGTAACTTCATGTCTCTAATGTCCTACCTGTAACTTCATGTCTCTAATGTCCTGCCTGTACCACCAGGTCTCTAATGTCCTGCCTGTACCACCATGTCTCTAATGTCCTGCCTGTACCACCATGTCTCTAATGTCCTACCTGTAACTTCATGTCTCTAATGCCCTACCTGTACCTTCATGTCTCTAATGTCCTGCCTGTAACTTCATGTCTCTAATGTCCTACCTGTAACTTCATGTCTCTAATGTCCTACCTGTACCTTCATGTCTCTAATGTCCTACCTGTAACTTAATGTCTCTAATATCCTACCTGTAACTTCATGTCTCTAATGTCCTACCTGTACCTTCATGTCTCTAATGTCCTGCCTGTAACTTTATGTCTCTAATGTCCTACCTGTAACTTTATGTCTCTAATGTCCTACCTGTAACTTCATGTCTCTAATGTCCTATCTGTAACTTCATGTCTCTAATGTCCTATCTGTAACTTCATGTCTCTAATGTCCTACCTGTACCTTCATGTCTCTAATGTCCTATCTGTAACTTCATGTCTGTAATGTCCTACTGTACCTTCATGTCTCTAATGTCCTTAACTGTACCTTCATGTCTCTAATGTCCTGTCTGTAACTTCATGTCTCTAATGTCCTGTCTGTAACTTCATGTCTCTAATGTCCTGTCTGTAACTTCATGTCTCTAATGTCCTGTCTGTAACTTCATGTCTCTAATGTCCTGTCTGTAACTTCATGTCTCTAATGTCCTACCTGTAACTTCATGTCTCTAATGTCCTACCTGTAACTTCATGTCTCTAATGTTCTATCTGTAACTTCATGTCTCTAATGTCCTACCTGTAACTTCATGTCTCTAATGTCCTGTCTGTAACTTCATGTCTCTAATGTCCTACATGTAACTTCATGTTTCTAATGTCCTACCTGTAACTTCATGTTTCTAATGTCCTACCTGTAACTTCATGTCTCTAATGTCCTGCCTGTAACTTCATGTCTCTAATGTCCTGCCTGTAACTTCATGTCTCTAATATCCTACCTGTAACTTCATGTCTCTAATGTCCTACCTGTACCTTCATGTCTCTAATGTCCTGCCTGTAACTTTATGTCTCTAATGTCCTACCTGTAACTTCATGTCTCTAATGTCCTATTTGTAACTTCATGTCTCTAATGTCCTATCTGTAACTTCATGTCTCTAATGTCCTATCTGTAACTTCATGTCTCTAATGTCCTACCTGTACCTTCATGTCTCTAATGTCCTATCTGTAACTTCATGTCTGTAATGTCCTACCTGTACCTTCATGTCTCTAATGTCCTGTCTGTAACTTCATGTCTCTAATGTCCTGTCTGTAACTTCATGTCTCTAATGTCCTACCTGTAACTTCATGTCTCTAATGTCCTGTCTGTAACTTCATGTCTCTAATGTCCTATCTGTAACTTCATGTCTCTAATGTCCTACCTGTAACTTCATGTCTCTAATGTCCTACCTGTAACTTCATGTCTCTAATGTTCTATCTGTAACTTCATGTCTCTAATGTCCTACCTGTAACTTCATGTCTCTAATGTCCTGTCTGTAACTTCATGTCTCTAATGTCCTACATGTAACTTCATGTTTCTAATGTCCTACCTGTAACTTCATGTTTCTAATGTCCTACCTGTAACTTCATGTCTCTAATGTCCTGCCTGTAACTTCATGTCTCTAATGTCCTGCCTGTAACTTCATGTCTCTAATGTCCTACCTGTAACTTCATGTTTCTAATGTCCTGCCTGTAACTTCATGTCTCTAATGTCCTACCTGTAACTTCATGTCTCTAATGTCCTAACAGCAGCATCATAATCAGACAGCAAGCTCTGTAAAGATTACTTCTTGCTCTCATCACAGCCGCTGTAGACTCGTGATCTGTTGCTAGCTCCTCTCCGTCAAATGTTCACGCCCAGGGCGTCTTTGCTGTCCTATGTGTGCCTTCATGTCTTTGGTGTCCTATGTGTGCCTTCATGTCTTTGCTGTCCTATGTGTGCCTTCATGTCTTTGCTGTCCTATGTGTGCCTTCATGTCTTTGCTGTCCTATGTGTGCCTTCATGTCTTTGCTGTCCTATGTGTGCCTTCATGTCTTTGGTGTCCTATGTGTGCCCTCATGTCTTTGGTGTCCTATGTGTTCCCTCATGTCTTTGCTGTCCTATGTGTGCCTTCATGTCATTGCTGTCCTATGTGTGCCTTCATGTCTTTGCTGTCCTTTGTGCCTTCATGTCTTTGCTGTCCTATGTGTGCCTTCATGTCTTTGCTGTCCTTTGTGCCTTCATGTCTTTGCTGTCCTTTGTGCCTTCATGTCTTTGCTGTCCTTTGTGCCTTCATGTCTTTAATGTCCTATGTGTGCCCTCGTGTCTTTAGTGTCCTACCTGTACCTTCATGTCTCTAATGTCCTACCTGTACCTTCATATCTTTAATGTCCTGCCTGTACTTTCATGTCTCTAATGTCCTACATGTAACTTCATATCTGTAATGTCCTACCTGTACCTTCATATCTGTAATGTCCTGTCTGTACCTTCATATCTTTAATGTCCTACCTGTAACTTCATGTCTCTAATGTCCTGTCTGTAACTTCATGTCTGTAATGTCCTGCTTGTACCTTCATGTCTTAATGTCCTACCTGTACTTTCATGTCTTTAATGTCCTACCTGCATCTTCATGTCTTTAATGTCCTACCTGTACTTTCATATCTTTAATGCCCTACCTGCATCTTCATGTCTGTAATGTCCTACCTGTACCTTCCTGTCTTTAATGTCCTGCCTGTACCTTCGTGCCTCCAATGTCCTGCCTGTACCTTCATGTCTCTAATGTCCTGCCTGTACCTTCATGTCTCTAATATCCTACCTGTAACTTCATGTCTCTAATGACCTATCTGTACCTTCATGTCTGTAATGTCCTCCCTGTACATTCATGTCTCTAATGTCTTACCTGTAACTTCATGTCTCTAACGTCTTAACCAGTACCTTCATGTCTCTAATGTCCTGCCTGTAACTTCAATGTCTCTAATGTCCTACCTGTAACTTCATGTCTCTAATGACCTGCCTGTACCACCAGGTCTCTAATGTCCTGCCTGTAACCACCATGTCTCTAATGTCCTGCCTGTACCACCATGTCTCTAATGTCCTACCTGTAACTTCATGTCTCTAATGCCCTACCTGTACCTTCATGTCTCTAATGTCCTGCCTGTAACTTCATGTCTCTAATGTCCTACCTGTAACTTCATGTCTCTAATGTCCTACCTGTACCTTCATGTCTCTAATGTCCTACCTGTAACTTAATGTCTCTAATATCCTACCTGTAACTTCATGTCTCTAATGTCCTACCTGTACCTTCATGTCTCTAATGTCCTGCCTGTAACTTTATGTCTCTAATGTCCTACCTGTAACTTCATGTCTCTAATTTCCTATTTGTAACTTCATGTCTCTAATGTCCTATCTGTAACTTCATGTCTCTAATGTCCTATCTGTAACTTCATGTCTCTAATGTCCTACCTGTACCTTCATGTCTCTAATGTCCTATCTGTAACTTCATGTCTGTAATGTCCTACCTGTACCTTCATGTCTCTAATGTCTTAACTGTACCTTCATGTCTCTAATGTCCTGTCTGTAACTTCATGTCTCTAATGTCCTGTCTGTAACTTCATGTCTCTAATGTCCTACCTGTAACTTCATGTCTCTAATGTCCTGTCTGTAACTTCATGTCTCTAATGTCCTATCTGTAACTTCATGTCTCTAATGTCCTACCTGTAACTTCATGTCTCTAATGTCCTACCTGTAACTTCATGTCTCTAATGTTCTATCTGTAACTTCATGTCTCTAATGTCCTACCTGTAACTTCATGTCTCTAATGTCCTGTCTGTAACTTCATGTCTCTAATGTCCTACATGTAACTTCATGTTTCTAATGTCCTACCTGTAACTTCATGTTTCTAATGTCCTACCTGTAACTTCATGTCTCTAATGTCCTGCCTGTAACTTCATGTCTCTAATGTCCTGCCTGTAACTTCATGTCTCTAATATCCTACCTGTAACTTCATGTCTCTAATGTCCTACCTGTACCTTCATGTCTCTAATGTCCTGCCTGTAACTTTATGTCTCTAATGTCCTACCTGTAACTTCATGTCTCTAATGTCTATTTGTAACTTCATGTCTCTAATGTCCTATCTGTAACTTCATGTCTCTAATGTCCTATCTGTAACTTCATGTCTCTAATGTCCTACCTGTACCTTCATGTCTCTAATGTCCTATCTGTAACTTCATGTCTGTAATGTCCTACCTGTACCTTCATGTCTCTAATGTCCTGTCTGTAACTTCATGTCTCTAATGTCCTGTCTGTAACTTCATGTCTCTAATGTCCTACCTGTAACTTCATGTCTCTAATGTCCTGTCTGTAACTTCATGTCTCTAATGTCCTATCTGTAACTTCATGTCTCTAATGTCCTACCTGTAACTTCATGTCTCTAATGTCCTACCTGTAACTTCATGTCTCTAATGTTCTATCTGTAACTTCATGTCTCTAATGTCCTACCTGTAACTTCATGTCTCCTAATGTCCTGTCTGTAACTTCATGTCTCTAATGTCCTACATGTAACTTCATGTTTCTAATGTCCTACCTGTAACTTCATGTTTCTAATGTCCTACCTGTAACTTCATGTCTCTAATGTCCTGCCTGTAACTTCATGTCTCTAATGTCCTGCCTGTAACTTCATGTCTCTAATGTCCTACCTGTAACTTCATGTTTCTAATGTCCTGCCTGTAACTTCATGTCTCTAATGTCCTACCTGTAACTTCATGTCTCTAATGTCCTAACAGCAGCATCATAATCAGACAGCAAGCTCTGTAAGATTACTTCTTGCTCTCATCACAAGCCGCTGTAGACTCGTGATCTGTTGCTAGCTCCTCTCCGTCAAATGTTCACGCCCCAGGGCGTCTTTGCTGTCCTATGTGTGCCTTCATGTCTTTGGTGTCCTATGTGTGCCTTCATGTCTTTGCTGTCCTATGTGTGCCTTCATGTCTTTGCTGTCCTATGTGTGCCTTCATGTCTTTGCTGTCCTATGTGTGCCTTCATGTCTTTGCTGTCCTATGTGTGCCTTCATGTCTTTGGTGTCCTATGTGTGCCCTCATGTCTTTGGTGTCCTATGTGTTCCCTCATGTCTTTGCTGTCCTATGTGTGCCTTCATGTCATTGCTGTCCTATGTGTGCCTTCATGTCTTTGCTGTCCTTTGTGCCTTCATGTCTTTGCTGTCCTATGTGTGCCTTCATGTCTTTGCTGTCCTTTGTGCCTTCATGTCTTTGCTGTCCTTTGTGCCTTCATGTCTTTGCTGTCCTTTGTGCCTTCATGTCTTTAATGTCCTATGTGTGCCCTCGTGTCTTTAGTGTCCTACCTGTACCTTCATGTCTCTAATGTCCTACCTGTACCTTCATATCTTTAATGTCCTGCCTGTACTTTTCATGTCTCTAATGTCCTACATGTAACTTCATATCTGTAATGTCCTGACCTGTACTTCATATCTGTAATGTCCTGTCTGTACCTTCATATCTTTAATGTCCTACCTGTAACTTCATGTCTCTAATGTCCTGTCTGTAACTTCATGTCTGTAATGTCCTGCTTGTACCTTCATGTCTTTAATGTCCTACCTGTACTTTCATGTCTTAATGTCCTACCTGCATCTTCATGTCTTTAATGTCCTACCTGTACTTTTCATATCTTTAATGCCCTACCTGCATCTTCATGTCTGTAATGTCCTACCTGTACCTTCCTGTCTTTAATGTCCTGCCTGTACCTTCGTGCCTCCAATGTCCTGCCTGTACCTTCATGTCTCTAATGTCCTGCCTGTACCTTCATGTCTCTAATATCCTACCTGTAACTTCATGTCTCTAATGACCTATCTGTACCTTCATGTCTGTAATGTCCTCCCTGTACATTCATGTCTCTAATGTCTTACCTGTAACTTCATGTCTCTAACGTCTTACCAGTACCTTCATGTCTCTAATGTCCTGCCTGTAACTTCATGTCTCTAATGTCCTACCTGTAACTTCATGTCTCTAATGTCCTGCCTGTACCACCAGGTCTCTAATGTCCTGCCTGTACCACCATGTCTCTAATGTCCTGCCTGTACCACCATGTCTCTAATGTCCTACCTGTAACTTCATGTCTCTAATGCCCTACCTGTACCTTCATGTCTCTAATGTCCTGCCTGTAACTTCATGTCTCTAATGTCCTACCTGTAACTTCATGTCTCTAATGTCCTACCTGTACCTTCATGTCTCTAATGTCCTACCTGTAACTTAATGTCTCTAATATCCTACCTGTAACTTCATGTCTCTAATGTCCTACCTGTACCTTCATGTCTCTAATGTCCTGCCTGTAACTTTATGTCTCTAATGTCCTACCTGTAACTTCATGTCTCTAATGTCCTATTTGTAACTTCATGTCTCTAATGTCCTATCTGTAACTTCATGTCTCTAATGTCCTATCTGTAACTTCATGTCTCTAATGTCCTACCTGTACCTTCATGTCTCTAATGTCCTATCTGTAACTTCATGTCTGTAATGTCCTACCTGTACCTTCATGTCTCTAATGTCTTAACTGTACCTTCATGTCTCTAATGTCCTGTCTGTAACTTCATGTCTCTAATGTCCTGTCTGTAACTTCATGTCTCTAATGTCCTACCTGTAACTTCATGTCTCTAATGTCCTGTCTGTAACTTCATGTCTCTAATGTCCTATCTGTAACTTCATGTCTCTAATGTCCTACCTGTAACTTCATGTCTCTAATGTCCTACCTGTAACTTCATGTCACTAATGTTCTATCTGTAACTTCATGTCTCTAATGTCCTACCTGTAACTTCATGTCTCTAATGTCCTGTCTGTAACTTCATGTCTCTAATGTCCTACATGTAACTTCATGTTTCTAATGTCCTACCTGTAACTTCATGTTTCTAATGTCCTACCTGTAACTTCATGTCTCTAATGTCCTGCCTGTAACTTCATGTCTCTAATGTCCTGCCTGTAACTTCATGTCTCTAATATCCTACCTGTAACTTCATGTCTCTAATGTCCTACCTGTACCTTCATGTCTCTAATGTCCTTCCTGTAACTTTATGTCTCTAATGTCCTACCTGTAACTTCATGTCTCTAATGTCCTATTGTAACTTCATGTCTCTAATGTCCTATCTGTAACTTCATGTCTCTAATGTCCTATCTGTAACTTCATGTCTCTAATGTCCTACCTGTACCTTCATGTCTCTAATGTCCTATCTGTAACTTCATGTCTGTAATGTCCTACCTGTACCTTCATGTCTCTAATGTCTTACCTGTACCTTCATGTCTCTAATGTCCTGTCTGTAACTTCATGTCTCTAATGTCCTGTCTGTAACTTCATGTCTCTAATGTCCTACCTGTAACTTCATGTCTCTAATGTCCTGTCTGTAACTTCATGTCTCTAATGTCCTATCTGTAACTTCATGTCTCTAATGTCCTACCTGTAACTTCATGTCTCTAATGTCCTACCTGTAACTTCATGTCTCTAATGTTCTATCTGTAACTTCATGTCTCTAATGTCCTACCTGTAACTTCATGTCTCTAATGTCCTGTCTGTAACTTCATGTCTCTAATGTCCTACATGTAACTTCATGTTTCTAATGTCCTACCTGTAACTTCATGTTTCTAATGTCCTACCTGTAACTTCATGTCTCTAATGTCCTGCCTGTAACTTCATGTCTCTAATGTCCTGCCTGTAACTTCATGTCTCTAATGTCCTACCTGTAACTTCATGTTTCTAATGTCCTGCCTGTAACTTCATGTCTCTAATGTCCCTACCTGTAACTTCATGTCTCTAATGTCCTAACTGTACCTTCATGTCTCTAATGTCTTAACTGTACCTTCATGTCTCTAATGTCCTACCTGTAACTTCATGTCTCTAATGTCCTATCTGTACAACCATGTCTCTAATGTTCTATCTGTAACTTCATGTCTCTAATGTCCTACCTGTAACTTCATGTCTCTAATGTCCTACCTGTAACTTCATGTCTCTAATGTCCTATCTGTAACTTCATGTCTCTAATGTCCTACCTGTACCTTCATGTCTGTAATGTTCTACCTGTACCTTCCTGTCTTTAATGTCCTGCCTGTAGCTTCGTGCCTCCAATGTCCTGCCTGTACCTTCATGTCTCTAATGTCCTGCCTGTACCTTCATGTCTCTAATATCCTACCTGTAACTTCATGTCTCTAATGACCTATCTGTACCTTCATGTCTGTAATGTCCTCCCTGTACCTTCATGTCTCTAATGTCTTACCTGTAACTTCATGTCTCTAACGTCTTACCAGTACCTTCATGTCTCTAATGTCCTGCCTGTAACTTCATGTCTCTAATGTCCTACCTGTAACTTCATGTCTCTAATGTCCTGCCTGTACCACCAGGTCTCTAATGTCCTGCCTGTACCACCATGTCTCTAATGTCCTGCCTGTACCACCATGTCTCTAATGTCCTACCTGTAACTTCATGTCTCTAATGCCCTACCTGTACCTTCATGTCTCTAATGTCCTGCCTGTAACTTCATGTCTCTAATGTCCTACCTGTAACTTCATGTCTCTAATGTCCTACCTGTACCTTCATGTCTCTAATGTCCTACCTGTAACTTAATGTCTCTAATATCCTACCTGTAACTTCATGTCTCTAATGTCCTACCTGTACCTTCATGTCTCTAATGTCCTGCCTGTAACTTTATGTCTCTAATGTCCTACCTGTAACTTCATGTCTCTAATGTCCTATTTGTAACTTCATGTCTCTAATGTCCTATCTGTAACTTCATGTCTCTAATGTCCTATCTGTAACTTCATGTCTCTAATGTCCTACCTGTACCTTCATGTCTCTAATGTCCTATCTGTAACTTCATGTCTGTAATGTACTACCTGTACCTTCATGTCTCTAATGTCTTACCTGTACCTTCATGTCTCTAATGTCCTGTCTGTAACTTCATGTCTCTAATGTCCTGTCTGTAACTTCATGTCTCTAATGTCCTACCTGTAACTTCATGTCTCTAATGCCCTGTCTGTAACTTCATGTCTCTAATGTCCTATCTGTAACTTCATGTCTCTAATGTCCTACCTGTAACTTCATGTCTCTAATGTCCTACCTGTAACTTCATGTCTCTAATGTTCTATCTGTAACTTCATGTCTCTAATGTCCTACCTGTAACTTCATGTCTCTAATGTCCTGTCTGTAACTTCATGTCTCTAATGTCCTACATGTAACTTCATGTTTCTAATGTCCTACCTGTAACTTCATGTTTCTAATGTCCTACCTGTAACTTCATGTCTCTAATGTCCTGCCTGTAACTTCATGTCTCTAATGTCCTGCCTGTAACTTCATGTCTCTAATGTCCTACCTGTAACTTCATGTTTCTAATGTCCTGCCTGTAACTTCATGTCTCTAATGTCCTACCTGTAACTTCATGTCTCTAATGTCCTAACTGTACCTTCATGTCTCTAATGTCTTAACTGTACCTTCATGTCTCTAATGTCCTACCTGTAACTTCATGTCTCTAATGTCCTATCTGTACCACCATGTCTCTAATGTTCTATCTGTAACTTCATGTCTCTAATGTCCTACCTGTAACTTCATGTCTCTAATGTCCTACCTGTAACTTCATGTCTCTAATGTCCTATCTGTACCTTCATGTCTCTAATGTCCTGCCTGTACCTTCATGTCTCTAATGTCCTGTCTGTACCTTCATGTCTCTATTGTCCTGCCTGTAACTTCATGTCTATAATGTCCTATCTGTAACTTCATGTCTCTAATGTCCTATCTGTAACTTCATGTCTCTAATGTCCTACCTGTACCTTCATGTCTCTAATGTCGTGCCTGTAACTTCATGTCTCTAATGTCCTACCTGTAACTTCATGTTTCTAATGTCCTACCTGTAACTTCATGTTTCTAATGTCCTACCTGTAACTTCATGTTTCTAATGTCCTACCTGTAACTTCATGTTTCTAATGTCCTACCTGTAACTTCATGTCTCTATTGTCCTATCTGTACCACCATGTCTCTAATGTCCTGCCTGTAACTTCATGTTTCTAATGTCCTACCTGTAACTTCATGTCTCTAATGTCCTACCTGTAACTTCATGTCTCTAATGTCCTACCTGTAACTTCATGTCTCTAATGTCCTGCCTGTACCTTCATGTCTCTAATGTCCTGCCTATAACTTCATGTTTCTAATGTCCTACTTGTAACTTCATGTCTCTAATGTCCTACTTGTAACTTCATGTCTCTAATGTCCTAACTGTACCACCATGTCTCTAATGTCCTACCTGTAACTTCATGTCTCTAATGTCCTATCTGTAACTTCATGTCTCTAATGTCCTACCTGTACCTTCATGTCTCTAATGTCCTGCCTGTAACTTCATGTTTCTAATGTCCTACCTGTAACTTCATGTCTCTAATGTCCTACCTGTAACTCCATGTCTCTAATGTCCTACCTGTAACTTCATGTCTCTAATGTCCTATCTGTAACTTCACGTATTGGGTGTGTGGTGCTAGCCGGCCCCCCCCCCCCCCCCCATATCTCTATAGACAAGTCGGCTGTCCGGGGGTTCATGTGCTCGGTCTCACGCCAGCCGCCGGTGTTCCCTCAGACATGTCCTGGTTCCCAGTCTAGGGTCAGTCGGCTTGGGACCCCAGGTCCACTTGTAAAACCCACACAGCCCGACAGCAATGGCAAACTACCGGACGTAAACTTGCCAAGAAATCACAGGGGGGACAAATGTTGGGGTTGACTGCGAAGTCCTGTAAAGGATAACTAACTTTTTTTTAACATAGCCTGGGGTAGCTGGCAGGATTGTTTCGTGTCCCTGGTTTAGCCTCAGGCTGCTTCCAGATTAGTGTCCATAGTGTACTCTGTCTTTGGGGTATCATTGGGTGTTATTGGTGACAATTACTGGAGGCAACCCAGAACTTGAACACCATGTATCCGCTCTGCCTTCTTGGCTGGGTGGCTGTCATGCGTTGACCACTTCCCATGAGGACTGGACGACATGCTCTGTGGATCTTCTGGCTGGGCGTGGAGTGCATTCTCTGTCAATAGAATGGACGCATGTGACGTCAGCACAACGACCCTCCCCGGCTAGGGTCACACTGACAACAATTGCCAGCTAGAAGTGGCATGTGTCTGCCGAAACGCGCAAATAGCGCATCTCTGATGTAAACAGACCTACGACAAATATTTCCCCAAGGTTTAACACTGTAAGGTAATAGTCCGACGACGACGTCCATGAAGAAGAGCAAGGAAAAGATGATTATGACGATAATGGTGATGATTATATAGATGATGTTATTTACTCTTTCGCAGGGTCCGCATGGCCTAATGGGTAAGAACACAAGTTCCTAAACATCCGGTGTGCTGATGCCGAGGGAAGCGGTTCAATCCGTACATCGGACAGCTGGACTAAAATAGTGACCTGTCGTCCTTGACTTGGAGACGTAAATTACAAGTACCTCTGAAGTCAGAGTGGGTTCACCTGATGGTGAGGGACACTGCTAATAGGGAAAGCGAATTTACACGCAAAATTCAGCCCATCACTACTATAAATAGTGTGTATGGACTACGTTTGAGTTCAATCAAAGCGAGCGAGCGCAAAAAAAGAAATACTCTTTCATCTTCAACAATGGGGCATTGTAATTTGCAGTCGTATCTTATTATTTTGACATAACCACCCTCACTCACGCACGCGCGCGCGCGCACACACACACACACACACACACGTCCATGTTACACAGACGTCAGATTTCAGTGTGCTACAGCTAGTATGACCAAACCCCAACCGTCCACTCATTACCTTGGGTACACAGCGTCCTCCGCCCGCAGAGCACAAGGTGGGGAACGTCTCGCACGGGTTTCTGTTCTGTGGGCTGCACTGGGCGGCCGCACTAGGCTCCCCCGCCGGCGGGACTGGCGCAGATGTGGATTTGCTGGCGCATAATATTAGCATAATCCATGTGGCTAAAACTGCACTGGTTGATGACGTCATTGTGTAGAGAACTCTCAAAGTCATGTCCTTTTGTAATTGGTTCGCACACAAGAATTAAATATAAAAACGCTTTACTTGTATTTGTAAGTGATTGGTCTGCTCACAACACTAGTGCGTTGCTGATTGGTTCAGATATATGTCTCACTGATTGGTTCAGATATATGTCTCACTGATTGGTTCAGATATAGATGTCTCGCTGATTGGTTCAGATATATGTCTCGCTGATTGGTTCAGATATATGTCTCACTGATTGGTTCAGATATAGATGTCTCGCTGATTGGTTCAGATATAGATGTCTCGCTGATTGGTTCAGATATATGTCTCGTTGATTGGTTCAGATATATGTCTCACTGCTTAGTTCAGAGATAGGTGTTTACTTCACGAGACACGAGTTCTAATCTTTGTTTAGGCAAACGATAATAAGATTGTTATCTTTTAAGATCGAAATAAAAATCTTAACCTGTAAACTGCCTGTTCTGGAGCAAGATATCTTTCAGCAACAGTTGTGCTAATAGACTCACGGTTACACAAAAAATTGTACAAACGCCGTAACGATAGTTTTCTTGTAATGCGCATACAACAATGAAGACGATGTCAATAAACAATAAGTTCCGGGCAGCCAGAACACTTGTCCAATGGAAACTCACAAATAGTTTGCAGTCTGGAAGCACTGTCTAATCAATCAATGAAGTATTTCTTTCCAACTGAAATAAACAGCAAGACTTGATTTGGAAGTTCAGAAATGTCGGTGTTAAACAATCGACCAGCAGGACAAAATGGCTCTGAAATATAAACACTTGAAGGAGAAACACAAACACTCAACGTCGGCTGCTTCAATACTCCGTGGTGTCGTGGAATTATTCAGAAAATTATTTTCCTGCGTCAAATATGAATAATTAGTAAATTATTATAATTGTACTGCAGCAAGATTTAGCCGACGAACTCTCCTCAGTTGCTGGGAAATGTTGCATAAATGTATGTAACGCAAATATAACATTTGATGAAACTAAAGAAGTAATCGAAATAGGCATAAACAAATGGCTAAAGAAGTCGGTTGTCGCGGCCTGACCGTCTTGGGCTTGTACTGGGAAAACAAATGTGAACAATTACAGTACAGCAGGACCAATGTCCTCTTTCACCAGCGCCTAGAACAACACGGAGATCTATGTCGGGCCCTCGGCGGCCTTTCGGTTTTGTTTTAAATTTCAGAACCCATATTTTTTGCAAGCTATTTGCGCATGCCCAGACTTCAACAAAACTGAATGTCCATCCGGTTAAAACAAGAAGGATTTCTTTGACATTTTGAGACAGGGAGAGGGAAACAACGGAGTGGCAGCTTGAACAGGCCAATAGAAGGGCGACATGTGTCCACAGGTAGACAGGTAACAATGGCCAGGCCTGCCTACCTGTTGCCTCATTAACTGAGGGAGAATATTTCAGCTGGTGTGGCTTGTTTGAGATAAATGATGTGTCAGTTCTCTGTGCTGTCTTCTGTGTCATGGTGGATGTGTCACTGTGTGCATGTGTGTCTGTGTATGTGTGTGTGTGTGTGTGTGTGTGTGTGTGTGCAGCTCTATGTGTGTCTGTGGGCCACTCTGCGTCTGTCACACTGTGTATCACTTTGTTTGCCGTTGTGTGTGTGTGTGTGTGTGTTTGCCGTTGTGTGTGTGTTTGCCGTTGTGTGTGTGCTTGCCGTTGTGTGTGTGTGTGTTTGCCGTTGTGTGTGTGCTTGCCGTTGTGTGTGTGTGTGTGCTGTTGTGTGTGTGTGTGTTTGCCGTTGTGTGCGTTTGCCGTTGTGTGTGTTTGCCGTTGTGTGTGTGTGTTTGCCGTTGTGTGTGCTTGCCGTTGTGTGTGTTTGCCGTTGTGTATGTGTGTGTGTGCCGTTGTGTGCGCTTGCCGTTGTGTGTGTGTGCTTGCCAATGTGTGTGTGTGTTTGCCGTTGTGTGTGTGTGTGTGTTTGTCGTTGAGTGTGTGTGTTTGTCGTTGTGTGTGCTTGCCGTTGGGCGTTTGTGCCTCTGTAGGTGGATTACTTTCAGTCTCTGGTTGAATGCTACTTTTAGGCTCTACATGCTGATTACTTTCAGGCTCTGGCCCTTGTAATGAATGCCTTTCGCAACACCCGAACTTCTCTATAAGTGCTCCATTCTCCTCCCATAGATCACGCGATGTTAATCTAAGCACCGTGCACGAATTCATTGCATCGGCAAGGATCACAGTTGCCGCATACCAGAATTAATTAATTTAGTTGCATGTCCTTCACAGGACGTAGCATTCAACCCCAGCATTTTGGCTGTTCGTGATTCCTGGGCAAGTTTTACGTTCAGTAGTTTGCCATTGCTTTCTGAACGACCGTCACCTATACCTTTTTTCAAGAAATGAAAAACAGCACCGCTGTGTTTCGAACCCGGGTATACGGGATTACGAATCGCGTCCGAAAACCCTTCGCCATGGAGGTCGAAATTACACACGCTATAAGTACTCTCTCGTGGGCTGGTTTTCTCATGTGAAAGTTGCCCCTAGTCCGTGGTTAGATCCTCATACAGTTCAACACGCAGAACATCCACGTGGGTCTCCTAGTTTTCGTCCCTTATTCGAGCAGGCTAGGCGTCGGATCCACTGCTCTGTGGTCAGGTTTGTAACACCGCCCGTTTCTTGTGTTGTATAACTCAATACGGTACGCGCCGTAGACTGCCACACACCTGCTGCAGATGGAGATCAACGACCCATGAGTCACGCCGGCCTGCCCTTGGCTTCTGTTGTACCCCTATTATTACTCACATCAATGTTCAGTGACAGCGCTGAGCCGCTGCGCAATTTTACTGAAGGCAGCTGTTGAGTTGGCTATCCTGAAACATCGTACCCCGGTTGTGTTCTGTCATTGATGCGAGATCTAGTAATTTTATCAGATTACCCTCATCGGGGCGATCATTTGAGTCAGCCCGTTGGCGTAAAGCCTGGTTGGGAGTTGAAGTTTGCAGTCTGGATCCTGGACTGCATTGAGTGTGTGCTGTGAAGGGTAATTCTTTCGGCACGTTATTGGAAGAAATAAACTAGAGAACTTGATGACAACTGACAAGACTAAGGGGAAAAGAACAAGGGGAAAACAGAGAAGTTACTATTTGGATGGCTTGGCTAAATGGTATGGGGGTCTCTCTCATGGTGGTAGACTTGATTTGGTGTCTTCAACACTATAGGTGACAACTGGGGAGACTTGATTTGGTGTCTTCAACAATATAGTTGGTAGTGGGGAGACTTGATTTGGTGTCTTCAACAATATAGTTGATAGTGGGGAGACTTGATTTGGTGTCTTCAACAATATAGTTGATAGTGGGGTGTCTTGATTTTGTGTCTTCAACAATATAGGTTATAGTGGGGAGACTTGATTTGGTGTCTTCAACAATATAGTTGATAGTGGGGTGTCTTGATTTTGTGTCTTCAACAATATAGGTTATAGTGGGGAGACTTGATTTTGTGTCTTCAACAATATAGGTTATAGTCGGGAGGCTTGATTTGGTGTCTTCAACAATATAGGTTATAGTGGGGAGACTTGATTTGGTGTCTTCAACAATATAGGTTATAGTGGGGAGACTTGATTTAATGCCAAAGACACTATAAATGACAGTGGGGAGACTTTATTTGGTGTCTTCAACACTTGTCTTCGGAACCACTGGTCTAACGGCAAAATAATCATAAGAAAACATCTGTGGCTGGCCATATGTCTTCACCTTTGCTGTGAAGGAGTTACATGAGAAAATTGAAACTAGTCACATTTACAGCTGGTTATCTCATAATGGGCCATGATTTGGATTACAAATGTCTGACAATCATATCTGCTCTGAATTTGTCGATTGTCTTTCTTCAACGTGTTGTTTTTTTTTTTCGCTATGGAGCGCCGCACAACATACCCTATAACCCGGTAATGGTGCTCCTATGATTTGTCTGAACAATGGAGAAGTTAGTGGCCGAGTCTGTGATAAAATTCCCGAGGACTACAGTACACTGCGAAACGGACTCAGAGTTTACGATTCCTGACGTCCACGTGCATTGGTAAAAAGCTGATGTGGATAATTCAAGTGTGGCCCCCTCAGAGGTCGCTGATCTACTAAGATTTGCGAGACCACTCTCTGACAGTTCAAGTGTGGCCCCTCAGAGGTCACTGATCTGCCAAGATTTCCGAGACCATTCTCTGATAGTTCAAGTGTGGCCCCCTCAGAGGTCGCTGATCTGCCAAGATTTCCGAGACCATTCTCTGATAGTTCAAGTGTGGCCCCCCCAGAGGTCGCTGATCTGCCAAGATTTCCGAGATCATTCTCTGATAGTTCAAGTGTGGCCCCCTCAGAGGTCGCTGATCTGCCAAGATTTCCGAGACTATTCTCTAATAGTTCAAGTGTGGCCCTTCAGAGGTCGCTGATCTGCCAAGATTTCCGAGATTACTCTCAGATAGTTCAAGTGCGGCTCCTCAGAGGTCGCTGATCTGCCAAGATTTCTGAGACCACTCTCTGACTGCAAAGACAGAAATTGAGTAAGAGTGAATAACGTAACTATCCAAGAGTGAAAAAAGAGTTGATAAAGTTTTACATGATAGACTTAACACGAGAGAAGTATGTGCCCGTTAACGCGTGAACAAAAGCACACGAAGACAAACTTGTCAACAGTTGTTCAATAAGTGCCAGTCGGACAATATGTTGACGACCACGGTGACAGTTGATGAGACTTGGGTACAGCATTACAGCCAGAGTCCAGACTGTCCAGCACGCAATGGAAAACCCCGGGCTCCCCAGCCTCCCAGCCTTGTCAGGCCGAGAGCACGGACATCTACAGTTAGTGTTAGTGTTGGGGGGGGGGGGGGGTGGCTGAGTGGTCTCGAGGTATGGTGTCCGCCTCGAGTGCTGGAGGTCCCCGGGTTCAGGCCCCGGTGAGGACCGGGATTCACTTAAAAAATCCACCTGGACTTCCAGTAATAAAATTTCCCCTGGACTCTGGGTAGTGAGATCGGACGCCCGTGTGATTGTTGCGCACGTAAAAAATCCCTTGGCAGTTTGAAATCGAAAAAGAGTGGCCTAACGGCGCTGCCCGAGCAAAACTTCGAGTTAAAAATCTACCCAAAGTATTTCAGGATCCTCGCCGATGCAACGGAGTTCGTGCATTGAGCTGAGTTTGTCCAGACTCAGGTTTGAGTTAGGAGGAAAACGGAGCACATATGGGTTAAACGGCCTGCCGTGATGTTGATCCAACGACTAAATTAAACTAAACTAAAATAATCTACAGTTAGTGTGCTGCTGACTGTTTCTGGGAGGCCAATTGTGTCGCATTTAAATATGATCTGCCTTGTGGATGTACTTTAGTTTAGTTTAGTTTAGTTTAGTCGACAGGTCAACATCACGGCACATGGTTGTAACCCATAAGTGCTCCGTTCTACTCCTAACTCAAGCCTGAGTCAAGAGAATCTCAGCTCAGTGCACGAACTCGTAGCATCGGCGAGGATCCTGAAATACTTTGGGTAGATTTTTAACTCGAAATTTTGCCCGGGCAGTGCCGTTAGGCTACTCTTTTTCGATTTCCAACTGCCAAGGGATTTTTTACGTGCGCAACAATACACACGGGTCTCCGATCTCACTACCCAGAGTCCAGGGGAAATTTTGTTACTAGAAGTCCAAGTGAAATAATTCCGGCCATCGCCGGGGCTTGAACCCGGAATCTCCAGCACCATACTTTGAGACCACTCAACCCCCTGTGGATGTACTGTTTTGCTCCAACAGATTTAAAACAGAAAAAGCTCTAAATAAATCAGTTTGACGGTGATGGAGGGGTCGTGGTGGACGTGATCCCTGGGGTAGTTCCACAAATAGGATGTTCTGTTCCTGAGGTCTTTTGAAGGTTAAGAACTGATGACCTACATATGTCTGCTCAAGGGGTGGCTATATTGAAAAAGAATAAAACACTGCAACATCTCTATCCTCTGTGACAGCTCCTTCATTGCCAAGGAAAAGATTTATGGACAACCCTTTCTGTACTAGGACTGGAGGACTGGCAGGTGTGTGGAGGGAAGTAGGACTAGAGGACTGGTAGGTGTGTGGAGGGAAGTATGACTGGAGGACTGGCAGGTGTGTGGAGGGAAGTAGGACTAGAGGACTGGCAGGTGTGTGGAGGGAAGTAGGACTAGAGGACTGGCAGGTGTGTGGAGGGAAGTATGACTGGAGGACTGGCAGGTGTGTGGAGGGAAGTATGACTGGAGGACTGGCAGGTGTGTGGAGGGAAGTAGGACTAGAGGACTGGCAGGTGTGTGGAGGGAAGTAGGACTAGAGGACTGGCAGGTGTGTGGAGGGATAGACTGGAGGACTGGCAGGTGTGTGTGTGTGTGTGTGTGTCTGTGTGTGTGGGGGGGGAGTAAGACTGGAGGACTAACATGTGTGTGGAAGTAAAGAAGGCTGGAGGTCTGGCAGATCTGTGGATGAATGCTGCTGACTAAGGTAGATTAGTCCCTGCGGGCTTTATTTAACATTTTTATGGCCACTAAATATAGTCTGTCCTAGTCTCGCTTGACAGTCTAACACCTGGAGACAAATTGCTTCATCGAAAGTCGGTCTACTCATCTCTCTCTCTCTCTCTCTCTCTCTCTCTCTCTCTCTCTCTCTCTCTCTCTCTCTCTCTCTCTCTCTCTCTCTCTATTTTCTCTCTCTCTGTCATTTTCTCTCTCTCTCTCTCTCTCTCTCTCTCTCTCTCTCACACACACACACACACACACACACACACACACACACACACACACACACACACACACACATATATATATATACCTCTGTGATGGGGTCAACATAAATCAGCAGTCATTTGCGACCTGGCAACTATATCCGGGTCAGAAGTGTTGTATGTCACTCATCCAGTAGCCTAGTTAGGAACGTTTTCTTTCTCTTCAAAAAGCTGCAGGTTTTTGTTTGAGTGATGTCGACCTACAATATAACCATTTTGTCCAGGTTATCCTTCATTTGTAGTTTCTTATAGCATTACTTTTTCTGTATGATGACGGCATCCGCGACATTTCCATCCATAGTGGATACTACCCACCTAGCCCGCCCACAACAGCCATACATGCTGTTCGGTCCTCAAGAGAAGGCAGGGAAACCCTGTGAGCATGCCCCGTCATCCAAGGAGGCACACTCCAATGCAGAGCCAGCTCATGATGCTCTGGTTCTGAGCCCACCCAAGAAAGCGTCACGTCCTGTGAATGTCTGCTCAGCGTCACGTCCTGTGAATGTCTGCTCAGCGTCATGTCCTGTGAATGTCTGCTCAGCGTCACGTCCTGTGAATGTCTGCTCAGCGTCATGTCCTGTGAATGTCTGCTCAGCGTTCATGTCCTGTGAATGTTCCCGCTCAGTACGTCACGTCCTGTGAATGTCTTCTCAGGCGTCATGTCCTGTGACTGTTGGCTCAGCCCATTACCTGTGAATGTCTGCTCAGCGTCACGTCCTGTGAATGTCTGCTCAGCGTCACGTCCTGTGAATGTCTGCTCAGCGTCATGTCCTGTGAATGTCTGCTCAGCGTCACGTCCTGTGAATGTCTGCTCAGCGTCATGTCCTGTGAATGTCTGCTCAGCGTCACGTCCTGTGAATGTCTGCTCAGCGTCATGTCCTGTGAATGTCTGCTCAGCGGCATGTCCTGTGAATGTCTGCTCAGCGTCACGTCCTGTGAATGTCTGCTCAGCGTCACGTCCTGTGAATGTCTGCTCAGCACCACTTGTGTATATTAAGAGTCTAGTTCATGTCTGCTCACCCAAACAATCATACACATCACTCAAACAATCATACACATCACTCAAACAATCATACACATCATCCAAACAATCATACACATCATCCAAACAATCATACACATTACCCAAACAATCATACACATCATCCAAACAATCATGCACATCACTCAAACAATCATACACATCATCCAAACAATCATACACATCATCCAAACAATCATACACATTACCCAAACAATCATACACATCACCCAAACAATCATACACATCATCCAAACAATCATACACATCACCCAAACAATCACTTTGTGCGACGCTTTCCGCGCTGCCGAAAGATATCGAGCCATATGGGATTAAACCCTATGCAATGAAGACTTTTTAAAGTGGAAGTACACACTGGTTCCTAGAGAATGCTCTCTCTCTCTCTCTCTCTCTCTCTCTCTCTCTCTCTCTCTCTCTCTCTCTCTCTCTCTCTCTCTCTCTCTCTCCCTCTCTCTCTCCCTCTCTCTCTCCCTCTCTCTCCCTCTCTCTCTCCCTCTCTCTCTCCCTCTCTCTCCCTCTCTCTCTCCCTCTCTCTCTCCCTCTCTCTCTCCCTCTCTCTCTCTCCCTCTCTCTCTCCCTCTCTCTCTCCCTCTCTCTCTCCCTCTCTCTCTCCCTCTCTCTCTCTCCCTCTCTCTCTCCCTCTCTCTCTCCCTCTCTCTCTCTCTGTCCCTCTCTCTCTCTCTCTCTCTCTCTCTCTCAAGATACCAGCAATGTGAAAGCTGTGAGCTTAGACAATAACCCATGAAATATCACTTCCCTTCAAAGGAGACTCCCCTATAATGACCGAGTCACACAATGACGCATGTGAAGGGTCACGTTCAGGTTATTGTTCATTCTGCCCGTCTGTGTGAGAACATGCTGTCCACGTACTCTTATTCACTGAAACCAAATCTTCTTATTTGCTTCTAGGGATTTTTTTTTTTCTTTTTTGCTCTCGCTGGCTTTGAGCTCAAGTGTAGTCCATACACACAACTTCCAGTAGAGATGGACTGAACTTTACGTGTGGGTTAGCTGTCCCTATTAACAGTGTCCCTCGCCATCAGGCGAACCCACTCCGACTTCAGAGGTACTTGTAATTTACGTCCCCAGTCAAGGACGATACGTCAACATTTTAGCCCAGCTGTCCGGTGTAGGGGTTGAACCACTTACCTCGGCATAAACAGACAGGATATTTAAGAACGTACATTCTTATCCATTCGGCCATGCTGACCTATCTTCTAGGGAAGTGTGAATCAGCGAAATCATGTGACCTAGAGGACTGCCTACACCCAACATTCTTTGACTGTAAGAAATCTGTGTATAGGCTCACTTAAAACTGTTGAAGACGTGCCGGTAACCACGGCATTCAAATGTAAAACAGTCGCTTAAAGAAGATCACCATTCAGTGAATAACTGATTTAGTACCAAACATCAAGAGCTTTGACCAAAATTAACGAAGTATAAAATGCAAACATAAGAAGTATGATAATAAACTACAGATTTAATATGTTATGACAACTTCTTTCGAGTTGTTTCCCTTTAAAATAATTTACTCCAATTATCTCCCATAAACTGGACTCGAAACCCAGGTTTGGATGTTGTTTCATCTGGTCTGTCTGCAATAAAATTCTCATTTTGGAAATAAAAACGTGCGCCAGCGGAACATAACCTGTTACTAGAATGTTACAAGCGATATCAGATGTGTTCTTACAAGTGTTGTATTTCTGTTGCCAGTTTTAGCGCGCTTAATGTGCGCAAGTCTTTACACACTTTGTATTATAAGACCTGGCAAGTCCTTTAGAGGACATCGCAGTCAACCCAGCATTTTCTGGTTTGTTGTGATTTACTATGCAAGTTGACGTTCAGTGGTTTGCCACTTCTCTCTGAAAGACCTTCCGACGCTCACTCCATTGTTAGAAATCAACACAAGACGGCCTACTTCCAAATCGCCTGCAGCTGATTATAACCGCAACGTGCGGGATTGTGAATCACTACCCCTCGCCGCAGACACCGACAGACGAGCTGAGGGTCATATTTATTTGACGGAGACACGTGTGGGGGAGGTTGAACCTTATCCACCAGTAGACACCAGCCTACATTCTAAGAGGCACATCTACACGACAAAACGGTGGTAAAAGTGTCTGCAAGACACAAGTGTGGCACACACGTGTATGCAAGACAAGACGGTTGTAAAAGTGTCTGCGAGACAGAACGGTGGTAAAAGTGTCTGCAAGACAGAACGGTGGAACACATGTGTCTACACGACAGATTGCTGGCACACACGTGTCTACACGACAGAACGGTGGCACACAGACAGACACAGACAGACAGAGATTGCTAGCCTGTGATTGTGCTATAATAATGTAGATCTATACACCATCTCAGCATCTAGGGTACAAGAGAAAGAACTGGACAAAACTGTTTTTATCTCTACAGCTCCAGGGCAGACAAGGAGAAGCGACACATGGCAATGATGTACCAGCATATGTCACACAGAAGAGGGAGGAAAAGACAGGATGAAATTGGAGGACTGGAGAAAGCAGGCACCTTTAAAGTCCAGGATAAGAGAAGAAGACTGAACAAGGTTTAACAATCTGTCAAACTTAAAGACGAGAGGATCGATTTTGTTGCACCAAGTGTACCCCATCTCTCTCCCTAGAACGTAAAGCCTTCTGCCGAGAGCATTGCAATAAGCACGAAATCCGTAGCTCCTCCATGGGTTTACCGGAAAATTTGCGCTCACTGTCGGAAAGATGCAGTCGATCGGGAACCAACGTACGACCTTAACAGTGGCAGACAGATGGTTTAACAGTGCCAGACAGGTGGTTTAACAGTGGCAGACAGATGGTTTAACAGTGCCAGGCAGATGGTTTAACATTGCCAGACAGGTGGTTTAACAGTGGCAGACAGATGGTTTAACATTGGCAGACATATGGTTTAATCTTTTGTAAAGTATCTCTACAGACAAGTATAGAAGGAAAAAAATTTTTGTTGCGTATCCGTTACGGGACGTTGCAGTCAACACCAGCATTTTTTAGCTGCTGTTGATGTACTAGGCAAGTGTTACGTTCAGTGGTTTGCCATTTCTTTCTGAACGACCGGCTCCCATACCAACACGTTATAACACAACTCGACATGGTCTGCTGCACAAATCGGTCGCAGCTGAGCTTCGAACGCCTGGTACCCGGCTCACGAACCGCGTTCGCAAGCCTTTAGCCACGGAGCCGGCAGTATAGAAGAGAGAAGACTAAATAAGACCGCGATATTTCTCTACAGACAAGTAGAGAAGAGAGCAGGCTAAATAAGACCACAAAATATCTCTACAGATAAGTATTAAGTATAGAAGAGAGGAGACTAAAGAAGACCACAGGATATCTCTACAGACGCGTATAGAAGAGAGGACACTAAAAAGACCGCGAGACATCTCTACAGACATGGATACAAAAGAATGAACTAATGGCCTCTAAAGAAAAGATTAGAAAAGTAAAGACGAAACATGACGATAAGCTGTTTCTGAAGATAAAACTTCCACAAGAAGCAAAACGAAGGATGTAACAAGGCTAAGGCAGACATCTCCACGCTTTACAGTTAAGAAGGAAGAACACAACACAGGCGACTCAAGATGCCAAGGTAGAAGAGGGAACATGTGAATAATAGAATGAATAATTCTTCATTCGAACTATTGTGGGTTAGCGTATGTGCAGTAAAGTTCTCATTTCTTTTATCTTCATCTCCTAAAGAAGAAGAAGATGATAAAGAAGTAGAGAAATAAACAGAAGACCATTTATAAACTGTACACCAAAGTGTCCTATCTGTACGTACGTCTGTCCAATTATTTACCTGCTAGTTTCACTGTGACAAGGATCAATATTTCAGTGAACTTTTGCCAGATAATTGTAACAGGTGTCCAAATCGCTTTTCATCCAAATTCAAGGACGGTGTGTCACAGTAGGAACAGCCTTGGATTCATGTGATACTGTATTCGTTGTTTGCTGTCTTTTTCTGTTTTGTATTCTGGCATAGAAATTTCTGATGGTTAGTCAGTTACTCATGTAGTTAATGGAGACTGAAGTTTTCTGCTGTGTGACTGTTTGCCCTGGCCTCACGTACGTCTTTCAATAACTGTTGTTTGTGTATCTGATTGTGCGTCGGGCAATTATAAATTTAACAAGGCAATATTATATACATAAATACAGTATTAATAATCGTGAAGGTAGTAGTAGTGGTGGTAGTAGTAGAAGCAGCAGTAGCAGCAGCAGCAGCAGTAGTAGTAGTAGTAGTAGTAGTAGTAGTAGTAGTAGTAGTAGTAGTAGTAGTAGTAGTAGTAGTAGTAGTAGTAGCAGTAGTAGTAGTTAACAGTTAGTTGCATATCTTTTACAGGACGTAGCGGTCAACCCCAGCATTCATTTGACTTCGTGATTCCTGAACAAGTTTACGTTCAGTAGTTTGCCATTGCTTTCTGAACGACCGGCACCCATACCATTTCATAAAAAAGCAACGTAAGGCGGTCTGCTGCCAAATCGCCCCGCAGCTGTGTTTCTAACGCGGGTATGCGGGATTACGAACTGCGTCCGTAACCCTTTTACCAGTAGGTAGTAGCAATAGTAAAAAATGCACAATTACATGTCAATCAAAAATCACAATCAACAATGAAGAGATGGAAAATGTCACAAACTTTGAATATCTTGGATCCATAATAAAAAATAGTGGTATTTGCCCATCAAGAATGATGATGACCATTCATTTCATCCAGTGGGGTTGAAAGTATGGAGCCGTGAGTTCTAAGATGGCTGATAAGGCCTATTTTGGCTCGAAATGTTCTTTGACAATGTGGACAAAGAATGCTTGACGTTTCAGGCGGAGGATCTCCTGCAGTGGTTTTTTCTTTCTTTTCTTTTTTTTTTTTTTTTTGGGGGGGGGGGGGGGGGGGGGGGGGGGGGGGGTTCCAGCTTTTTTGTTCACAGCTCTTGCAGTCCTGGTTGCTTCACAAGTGACTGCACCCTTGCGTAATGATGTACGCCATGAGTTTAGGTCTTTGGCGGCAATCTCCAAAGTGTCGTGATGAATTCCACAAGCTTTTAGCGAGATCATCAGAGAGTCTTTACAGCGTTTCCTCTGAACAATCACCAATAATAGGAACTTTTGATTTATTTGGTTGTTTCGGGATTTGAGATTTAAAGATTGAGCACAACCCACAACTGGCAACCCTGATCGAAATCCGGTCCGAACCAAATTGCTTCCAACTTGACGTGGACAAGGCCATAGGTTCGTACCGGAATACTATCAGCGTTGCTAGTTGTTCTTTGTGCTCATTCTTTAAATAATAGGAACTGTTTAAAAAAAACGTCAGATGTAGGCTTTCCCTAGCAAGCAGAGGTTAAACATCATCAATCGCCGTTGACATAACACCAGCAAACAAGTTGAACTGTGTGAGGACATGCATCGTCCCTGTAGCAACATGTGGGCGTAAGTCATGGACCAGCTCGCAATCAGAAGTAATCCCATCAGAGAAGTTACATGCTGCAGAGAAGACCGGGCGCGAAAAACAAGTCAGGACAAAATTAAGCAAAATGGGACAGGAAAAGACATGGCAAGGTAAAACAAGGCAAGACAGGAAAGATAAAAATAAGACAGGACTAATAGGACGCGAAAAGACAAGACAGGATAAACCAAGATAAGACAAGATAGGACACTGGGATAAGAATAAGACAGTGCAAATATAAGATAAGACAAGACAGGGCGAGACGGCAAGAGAGGACAATATAAGATATGACAAGATAGGGCAAGACAGGACAGGGAAAAAGACTGGACAAGAAAAGTCAAGACAGGACAAAACCAGACAGGGCAAGAGTTAAAAAACAAGGCAGGAAATGGAATATAAGTCAGAACAAAACAGGATAAAACAAGATTAGACAAGGCATAAAAGCAAGACAGGACAAAATAAATTAAGATAAGATAGGACAAGACAGGACATGAAAAATGAAGATATGACGACACAAGACTAGACAGCAAACGTCAAGACAGGACAAAACAAGATACGCCTAGATAGGACATGACATGATACGAAAAACAAGTCAAGGCAAAATAAGGCAAACCAGGCCAAGAAACGACAAGACAGGAAATCCGAGACACAACACAATTATAATATTTGAAATATACCGTGATCACATTTGTAGAAAGATGTTACGATGAGTACAAGTACTAGGAGAGAAAATAAGTTAGTTGCATATCCAAAACAGGACGTCTCAGTCAACCCCGGAGTTTCTTGGCTGTTCGTGATTCCTGGGAAAGTTTACGTTCAGTAATTTGCCGTTGCTTTCTGAACGATCGGCACTCACACCTTTGTATGATAAATCATACACATGTCGATCTACTTCCAAATCGCCCGTAGCTATGTTTCTAACGCGATAAGCGCGATTACGAATTGCATTGGTAACGCCTTGGCCAGAGCGCCACCTAGGAAAACAGACTCTCAAAAGAAAAACCTCGAGACATGGTGGTTGGTGAGGCAGTCAAATAATTAAATCTAAACTAATTTTAAGTGATCCCGCTAAGAGTTAATCTGGAAACTTGCTATAATCTAAATACTCGTCTTTCAGAGATTCGGTTTGTTGAAAAATTGAGCCAACCCCTAGGGCGGACTATCTGAACGTTCTCACAGATTGGCCTAATTTCCATCTGCGCACTATAAGGACAGTTGCCAGATCCTGTTACTCGATTTCAGGACAGCGTCACACAATTGACAGGCCTGACAATATTTCTCAGACATCTGTCATGTTGCCCAGTTGGAATTTGACGTCCACATATTCAGATGAGGATTATGGGCATCTGTCAGCTGTCACCCTGTCGACAACATGGCTGCCTAGGTGCGCCGACAGCACAGACGCTCACAGTACCAAAGGTTTGTTGTCTGCTCGCTTTGTCTACTTGTGTATGCCATTCTATTACTAACTATTCCACCTCTAGCGGTAGATATTGTTCTCTTCATAACCCAGTCTCTCTCTCTCTCCCTCTCTCTCTCTCTCTCCCTCTCTCTCTAGGTAACGATGTTCATGGTGTGTCAATTGAGATATCTAACTGTCTCTTAATCCAACTCACCCCAGAAGTGCACCTTCACCAGTCATGAAACAAGATTGCGTTGGCGCACATAATCATTTATTCCAGAAATAAGACGGACAGACGGAACATGTTTATACATCCAGAAATAATGTAATCCATAGAATATAAATATCCACCTCACAATTTAACCAGCACACATCATTGGCTTCTCACGGCCTGATGAGTCTCAAATTCACAAGACATTCAGTCCAGTTACTATCCACGGCTGGATCTCCTACAATACAACCCACACATTGGGTGGGAGCCACTGCTCAACTATGCAACCCACTCTGGGTTTAGGCCCTCACTCACTATAGAACCCACTCTGGTTCAGGCCTGTCTTCACAACTAGGAGAACAACACAACACCGTTCTCCGTGGACTACCGACTCCTTCGGTATCTCAAACTCAACTCTCTTCAACGACCTGACCCGCAGTCGGTCTCTTCTCTCACTCACTTTCAAGTCTCCTGACTTCACACAACACACAACTGTCTTTCGCCCCATCCCCCCTGGGGTCTTCCACTCATACCCGCCCCATTATTTCTCAGGGTTGATTGTTTTCCTCGTAGCCAGGTCACTCACCTTACTGTCTCCCACTTTCATCTCCATTCTTTCTCATGCCCGGTCACTCAACTCATTGTCAATGACCCAGGCTTATGTCAGTGGCATTAGGTCTACGGTGTCACTAGGCCTAGGGTGGCATTAGGTCTACGGTGGCATTATGCCTGAGGTGACAATGATGTACAGACCAAGTGGAACCATAAGAAGAGACCGGCCATGTAAACAATTAACAGAGGGAATAGTCAATACGAATCTCGATATATGAAGCCCATACACGGGCACTCTCCCTCTGCTGATGCTTCATCTCGACGCCGCAAGGTACAAGAGGGACCAGATGAAGATGACAATAATGGTAATAATTCCTCCGCAGGTTTTAGGTATTTCATTGTCAACCCAATCCAATCCAATGTCCAGAGGAGTTTATCGAGAAATGATGATCTTCATTTCGCTCTTACAGCGTCTTTCAAGTTAATATTGTTCGGAGACCCCATGTGCTCGTCGCATCTTTTTTGTAAATATTTATAGTGCTATAATATAGTGGGTATAATATGAGCACGGGGTTCAACCCCCTACACCGGTCAATTACACTACAATATTGACTTCTAGTCCTTGACTTGGGGAAGTAAATTACAAGTACCTCTAAAGTCGGAGTGGGTTCACCTGATGGCGAGGGGCAGTGGTTCCAGCTAATCCACACGCAACAATCAGCACAGTGCTGCTAGAAGAAGCCAGTATGGACTATGCATCAGTTATAATATAGTGGTCTCTCCTAAGCAAGACAGTCGATCTGAGACCGTGGTAGAGGTTCAACAGCTCAGACAGCAAGACAGTCGATCTGAGACCGTGGTAGAGGTTCAACAGCTCAGACTCGTTCTGGGCATTGGCAAATTGTGTAACATGTATGTTTCCTCCATCTGTACATATCTTATAGTGGTGTATTTTTAATGACTGTGGGGTTTTGAAAATATTGCCGTTCCAAGATTTCTATTTACCTCTTATGTTGCATGAACTCCACAGAGGGTGAATACAAAACTTGGAACGGCAATGTTTTCAAAATCCTCACGGTCATTAAAAAAGTGTTTTAAGAGTGATAGCACGACGATGTGATTACGTGAAGTATTGGTGTATTATACTGTAAGTACAATCGTCAGTCAGCATGATAATAAAGTTAGCTGTATATCCTTTACAGGGCGTTGCAGTCAACACCAGCATTTTTTGCTGTTGTGATCTCTTGGCAAGTTTACGTTCAGTAGTTTGCCATTACTTTCTGAACGACCGGCATCCATACTATTTCGTAAAAACTCCAACACAAGCCGGTCTGCTGCCATATTGCCCGCAGCTGTGTTTCAAACGTGGGTATGCGGGATCACGAATTGCGTCTGTGACACCTTCGCCGCGGAGCGGCCAGTATGATAATAGTTAATGCAAAACTGCTCGGCGTCATGATAATTTGTTATAATCTGTGTGTCATGTATATCATGGAGATTGTTCAAGTCAAAATGGAATGTTACAAACAGCCACTCGTACCAACCTCAGATCTGTTCCACACAAGCAATCCCATGGAATGTTACAAACAGCCACTCGTACCAACCTCAGATCTGTTCCACACAAGCAATCCCATGGAATGTTACAAACAGCCACTCGTACCAACCTCAGATCTGTTCCACACAAGCAATCCCATGGAATGTTACAAACAGCCGCTCGTACCAACCTCAGATCTGTTCCACACAAGCAATCCCATGGAATGTTACAAACAGCCACTCGTACCAACCTCAGATCTGTTCCACACAAGCAATCCCATGGAATGTTACAAACAGCCACTCGTACCAACGTCAGATCTGTTCCACACAAGCAATCCCATGGAATGTTACAAACAGCCACTCGTACCAACCTCAGATCTGTTCCACACAAGCAATCCCATGGAATGTTACAAACAGCCACTCGTACCAACGTCAGATCTGTTCCACACAAGCAATCCCATGGAATGTTACAAACAGCCACTCGTACCAACCTCAGATCTGTTCCACACAAGCATTCCTGTGCCATGACAACAGTGATATAAATTATAATATAGTAATATACTATAACGTTATTCTTCGTGGTGATATCAAAGAGACAGAGTGTACCTAAATGTGCAATTAAAGTACAGAACGTTATTTTGGGGTAAGTGCAGAAATTCAGATGTCTAAGTACATGGATAACATCAGATGGAAGATACATCACAGAGATAACGAACAGAATAGGACAAGCAAAAACTGCATTCTATCACATGAAGAAGATACATCACAGAGATAACGAACAGAATAGGACAAGCAAAAACTGCATTCTATCACATGAAGAAGATACATCACAGAGATAAAGAACAGAACAGGACAAGCAAAAACTGCATTCTATCACATGAAGAAGATACATCACAGAGATAAAGAACAGAACAGGACAAGCAAAAACTGCATTCTATCAAGTGAAGAACGTTTTGTGCAATATGTCCTTGTCCTTGAAAGTTAGAAAAGTGTTCTTGCATGTTATATGGAACCAGATTTAACATACGGCTGCCAGTTCTGGACAATTAGTAAACAGGCGAAAGAATCCCTGGAAGCCTTAGAGATGTGGTTTTATAGAAGAATGCTGAAAATTAACTGGACAGCCAAAAAGAGCAATCTGGATGTTTTAAGGGAAGCTGAGTCGCACAGACAACTTATCACAAACATCAGAAAGAGGCAGTCATCGTTTTTTGGCCACGTTATGAGAAGACAAAAACTGGAACATGTTGTGACAACCGGAAAGATTTGCGGAAAGAGAGATAGAGGAAGACAGTGTGAGAAGATTCTTGCAGTCTTGTGCCATGGCAAGGAAGGGAGTCAACACACGAACTGATACACTGACGTCGGAGATCGCAATTTGTGGAGAGGCATGATCGCCCACGCCAGCCGGCAAGGCACCGGATGATGATGATGATTCTTCGCCGCTGAAATTTCTCGCATTCCTGTAAGCAATGAGTTTACTATTATGTTTGTATATATTTTCTGCACCCCAGTAAGCAATGAGTTTACTATTATGTTTGTATATATTTCCTGCACCCCGGTAAGCAATGAGTTTACTATTATGTTGTGTATATATTTCTCTCCCTGTAGATGCTAGAACAGACGGCCAGCTTGCAATGATATATATTGTCGTGGTGATTTTGTTCTACGCGAGCGCCATGATCCTCCTGGTCATCAAGTACTTAATACGAAAAAAAGCCGACACGACAGAGAGTAACTACTACGATACTTACTTCAGGCGCAGTAATATCAGCTCTATCTACTCCACCATCCCCCGCTTATCACGACGTCTAATGAACAACATCAGCTTCTCAACATATACTGGCACCTCCAGCGTTCAGTTACAAACTTGGACATTGTCAAATATACGTTCATGTCCATAAATGTCAGATGGAAGTCTCAAATATATATCCATGTTAATGATTGTCAGTTGGGGCATTGTCAAATATATGTCTATGTTCATGATTGTCAGTTGGAAAATTGTCAAATATATATTTATGTTCATGATTATTAATTAGTATGAGCATTGTCAAAGATGTCTATATTTATTATTGTCAACTTGTACGTTGTCAAATATTTATCTGTGTTCATGAATGTCAAATGGAATATTGTCAAATATATGCCCATATTAATGATTTTCAGCTGAAACATTGTCAGATACATGTCTATGATATGATTGTCAGCTTGCTTGCTTGCGTTCGCTGGCTGTGAACTCCAGCGTGAAGTCCTGTATGTCGGATGAAGACATCCTATTGTCCAACATCAGTGTGATGTCATACAGGACCTGAGGTTTGCGTGAGTATCCGTTGTCCCATGTCTGACTTATTGGTGACCAGACTGGTGGTTCCTCGCCGTGCAGACAGATACTCTCCGACTTCGGAAGAATCAGCGATCCCACTACGTTAGCCAGGACACCGAAGGGACCTGTTGCCCAGGACGCAGACTAGGACGTGTTAGTAGGTCTTGGCCAGTATAAAACCTGGCCCTGGTGCCTTGGAAACACCTCTGCGTCCCATTATCAGCTTAGACATTGTCAAATATAGGTCCATGTTCATGATTGTCAGCGGGGAAACTGTCAAACATATGTCCAGATTCATTATTGCTGGATTGGACATTGTCAGTTATACTGTAAGTCTACGTTAATAATTGTCAGTTAGATCATTGTAAAATATATGTCCTTGTTTATGATTGTCAGGAGGACATTGTCAAGTATATGCCCATATTCATGATTGCTAGTGAGACACTGTCAAAAATGTCGCTGTTATGATTGCCAGTTGGGACTGTTAGGTCAGTTATATGAGTGTGACCTGGATATATTTGCTGATCAAATGAAACACGTGATGATCGGGGTAGTGAATCTGACGCATAGCTTTCTTAAATAACGGCAAAAAATACACGGAACCTGTGAGCATACGAACCACCCCTCAGTGGTGGGAAACGGAAAAGAACAGACAGAACAAGTCTACATGTGAAAATACCTACCCATAAAAGATTGTTTACAGCAGCTTATTCTTCTTTTTCTTTGGTTCGCTTGAACTATATCTATAACTGCAATGTTTTCTCTTGTATGAATTTAACTGAGTTTTTTAGTTCACTCAGCGGTCCATAGAGTTTATCTTCCACTGTTGTCTCTCGAGGCCAGAAGGTTTGTTTGCCTTGATATGTTGTATTTTGGGCAGTCTTGGAGTATGTGCTCTCCTGTCTGCTTCGCCAATCCACATGTGCACATGGCTGATTCACCTATCTTGAATTTTGTATGCATGTGATTGCGTAATCTATTGTGTCCTGTTCTGAGGCGCAGAATAATGACTTGTTCTGGTCTGTCCATAATGTGGCAGTCGTCTTGAGCAGGTTTTGATGGCTTTCTGACTGATTTGATCATTCTTTTCTTTTGTGGTATGTAACGGGCACATCAGGTTGTTCTTCTTTTGCTCCTTCCTTAGCCAATCGATCAGCTTTGTCGTTTCTGGGGACTCCACAGTGGGATGGTATCCACTGTATGGTGACCTTGCGCTGACTGCTAAGTTCAGAAAGTAGTGTCCTCAGAACTGGCAATTTCCCAGACAGGAGCGCCTCGAGTACTGATTTTGCATCTGTCAATAGCACCACAGGTTGTGTACCATTGCTGGTATTTAGTAATTTCTCTGTTGCTATCTTGATTGCCTCAATTTCAGCCTCATAGTTATGGCAGTTTGCAGCATGATGACATTCGGATATATACATATTCAGATTCTCACCGGTGGTGCAGGCTTCGTGCACTGTGCAGGTTTAACCACCCTTGTCGGATGTTGGACAAACCGATGCCGTCAAGTTTTCTAGTTTAATTCTCATGGCGTGCCCAGAAAATCTGAACTGTCTACGTTTAATGTCTTCAAGCAAATTACGGTCTTAATTTGTTTCTTGTAGGGCTTGCTCATTGCTGTTTCTGTCCGTCCTTGGTATTCTTTTCATATTCCTCAGTCGCCAAACTTCCACTGCCATTAGATGCCCCCTGTACATTACCTCAAAATATATTAAAACGACAGACGTCCAGTAGTGTACATGTGACAAAATTATGGAAACCGCTGGGCCAACCTAGCGTCACGTGATACACATTTGTCAAATTAGACACGGCACATCAGTTTACGCATGAAGAACAAAACCTCGTGACTCACTGACCTGCGACGACCTTGGGCATAAACTTCACAGGTGTGGCGCACGATACGAGGTTAGTCACAAAACAGTGGTACGGTAACAGAATAGGTTAAAGACTGGTTCTGTCGGATCTCTGTGTGTGTCTGTATGTGTGGCAATAGCCTTATGGCGACACACGCTACTTCTACACTCCCTTCCAACTAGAGTAATGAACGTAAACAGATATGGTAAAAGCAGCTTCATGTCACGAAACCTGTACAGCGATGTCATGACCCTGGAACTAACCACAGCTTTGATTACAGACGTTTGGGAAGGTCTGTGTGTGAACGGGGAAGAAGGAAACGGATCGCATTCATCATATCGTGAATAGGCCATCTCATTTTGGAAGACGCAATGTGTTCGTTGTAACCCTGTACTATTCTCCTTCGGCGTAGTGATTTCCACATTGTCCACACACGCTTAGTCATGTGCCATGCCGACTGGTGTAGGCGTTCGTGTCTCTTCACAAATCTCGGTTTTTTGCATCAACTCAGTTGTTGATATTTGTGGCTATCCCTTCAGGAGATGGCTGTCCTAACATGGACATTCTCTGACTCTGATTTGTGGAAATGCGTGAATTTTTGGGGAAGATAGTGTGGTGGCTACCCCTGACTTTCCACAATCCCCACGGTGGTATTGTATCTCTGCCTTGGTCAGCCATTTCTGACTGTCTGGACAAGGGAGTCCCCTGCACTGCTCAGCTGCAGAGTTGTCCACTTATCCCGATGGTTGTTTGGTTAAATGGTTAGTTGGTTCCAGCTTCTTCACCGTCACATCACCATGTACCATGCAGGTAAGGGTCTGGAAGGAGGGGGATGATTCGCCATCTAAGACAATCACCAGATTCTCCAGTCATGTCTGTGCTCATGTGCCGCTCATGTCATGTGAGCAGATCTTTGTCTGCCCCCTATCTGTTTTGGGGGGATGTCACTTCTGGTGCCTTGCAGACGACTAGAACAATCTAAAATATGTCACTACAAATATATCCAAAGCCATACATCCTGACGAATGTGGCCGCCGGGTTACTTCAAGCGGTCCTATGGCATTGCGATGTTCACGTCCCAAAAACCCATCCCTGAATTGTCCAATATCAGCCACTTGCGTTGATTTATCGTGGTTACTGAAATCACACGTTCACTGGCTGTTCAGGAAATTAGTGCCTCCATGGATCAGCTCATGATATGCACATACCTTTGCTTCAAAGATGATCCCATATATCTACCCCCTACCTTAACAGCCACGCACGCGTGACCGCTGGTCATATCACAGTTCTGACGTATGTGATGAGAGTCAGCTGGGCACACAACGAACTCGCCATTCTAATCCTGTCAGTGACCACCAAATCTAACTGGCCACTCTGATCCTGTCAGTGACCACCACAACTAACTGGTCACTCTAATCCTATTAGTCCCCACCACAACTAACTGACTACTCTAATCCAGTCAGTAATCACATAAACTAACTGGCCACTCTAATCCTTTCAGTGATCACCACAACTGGCTTATCTAATCTTGTCAGTGACCACCACAACTAATTGGCCACTCTAATCGAGTCAGTGACCACCACAACTAACTGACCACTCTAATCCTGTCAGTGACTACCACAACTAACTGGCCACTCTAATCCTTTCAGTGATCACAACAACTAACTGGCTTATCTAATCCTTTCAGTGACCACCACATCTAACTGGTCACTCTAATCATGTCAATGACCACCACAACTAACTAGCCACTCTAATCCTGTCAGTGACCACCAAACCTAACTGACGACTCTAATCCAGTGAGCGATCACAATAACTGGCCACTCAAATCGTGTCAATAACCACCACAACTAACTGGCCACTCAAATCCTGTCAATGACCACCACAACTAACTGGCCACTCTAATCCTTTCAGTGATCACCACAACTAACTGGTCACTCTAATCATGTCAATGACCATCACAACTAACTGGCCACTCTAATCCTCTCAGTGACCACCAAACCTAACTGGCCACTCTAATCCAGTGAGCGATCACAACAACTGGCCACTCAAATCCTGTCAATGACCACCACAACTAACTGGCCACTCTTATCCTGTCAGTGACCACCAAACCTAACTGGCCACTCTAATCCAGTCAGTTATCACAATAACTGGCTTATCTAATCCTGTCTGTGTCCACCACAACTAATTGGCCACTCTAATCATGTCAATGACCACCACAACTAACTGGCCACTCTAATCCTGTCAGTGACCACAACTAACTGGCCACTATAATCCTGTCAGTGATCACCACAACTAACTGGCCACTCTAATCCTGTCAGTGACCACAACTAACTGGCCACTCTAATCCTGTCAGTGACCACCAAACCTAACTGACGACTCTAATCCAGTGAGCGATCACAATAACTGGCCACTCAAATCGTGTCAATAACCACCACAACTAACTGGCCACTCAAATCCTGTCAATGACCACCACAACTAACTGGCCACTCTAATCCTTTCAGTGATCACCACAACTAACTGGTCACTCTAATCATGTCAATGACCACCACAACTAACTGGCCACTCTAATCCTCTCAGTGACCACCAAACCTAACTGGCCACTCTAATCCAGTGAGCGATCACAACAACTGGCCACTCAAATCCTGTCAATGACCACCACAACTAACTGGCCACTCTTATCCTGTCAGTGACCACCAAACCTAACTGGCCACTCTAATCCAGTCAGTTATCACAATAACTGGCTTATCTAATCCTGTCTGTGTCCACCACAACTAATTGGCCACTCTAATCATGTCAATGACCACCACAACTAACTGGCCACTCTAATCCTGTCAGTGACCACAACTAACTGGCCACTATAATCCTGTCAGTGATCACCACAACTAACTGGCCACTCTAATCCTGTCAGTGACCACAACTAACTGGCCACTCTAATCCTGTCAGTGACCACCACAACTAACTGGCCACTCTACTCCTGTCAATGACCACCACAACTAACTGGCCACTCTAATCCTGTCAGTGACCACCACAACTAACTGGCCACTCTAATCCTGTCAGTGACTACCACAACTAACTGGCTACTCTAATCCTGTCAGTGACCACCACAACTAACTGGCCACTCTAATACTGTCAGTGACCACAACTAACTGAGCACTCTAATCCTGTCAGTGACCACCACAACTAACCGGCCTCTCTAATCCTGTCAGTGACCACCACAACTAACTGGCCACTCTAATTCTGTCAGTGACCAAAACTAACTGGCCACTCTAATCCTGTCAGTGATCACCACAACTAACTGGCCACTCTAATCCTGTCAGTGACCACAACTAACTGGCCACTCTAATCCTGTCAGTGACCACCACAACTAACTGGCCACTCTACTCCTGTCAGTGACCACCACAACTAACTGGCCATTCTAATCCTGTCAGTGACCACCACAACTAACTGGCCACTCTAATCATGTCAGTGACTACCACAACTCCTTGCACATATTCCCCATCTTTCGCCAGGTCCTCTACCCAAACCTCATCATTGCATCTGTAATGTTCCGTGTCCACTGTCGACAGTTTTGGTTGACCGCAGCCTCTTCTTTCATCCCATTACTGTTCTTACTATAACACCGTGGCGTTTCACACACACACACACACATACACATACACATACACACACACACACACACACACACACACACACACACACACACACACACGAGCGTGGTCAAAGGCGGGTTTCGAGTGTGTAAACTGAGACTTAACTCTCCAGTAACTAGAAAAGGGTGAGGGAGGGGGTGGGGGTTCAAGGCCAGTGCAGCGCTGAATGTAACCGATCCTGGTAACACGGGTACCCTCTGCGACGAACGGGCGTAGATGAAGGGAACTGGTCACCTGAGCTCATTGCTCGATGGTCTAAGTCACTACAATTGTAACCCGAAACCTCTCCCGCCATACCTCCCAGCCACTGCCAGCTGTGGAGCAGACATCACACACAGGCAGACACCCACGTGGTGACGTCACGTACGAGACGTCAGCCACCAGAAAACCCGCCAATAAAGCAGACATGCTAACTACAGCAAACCATTGTGACCATTAGCATGTCCATGCAACAACAAAAACACACACACACATATACGCGCCCGCACACACATACATTAATACCCACACAACTGCAACAGTGGTTACAGTAGTGGGCGGTACAACCCTTCCCCATCCCCCACTCCTGGGACGTTGTAAGATCCTGGGAGACAGTTCCGATGACATAACAGCTCCGTCATTCGGTTCACGAGTTCAGTTGTCTCAAGGATTCCTGGGGGTCGTCGCTGGAGCTATGGATTTCGTGCTGAGTGCGGCGCTTTCGCTAAGTCGCCCCGCCGAAAGAGACCGGGTCATATTGGATAAACCCCTATTTGGTGAGAAAGTGTTGTGGGAAGATACATTTGTAATATTTTCAGTACCGAGAATTATGAGTGTGTTTGTACGAATGTGAAAGCTAAGAGGGTTTCCAAGACAGGTTAGAGAATCACTGGTTTAAAGAGAAAGCAAGAATTCACACCACACAATTCTACGTCTGTGTAAGGTCACAACGAGCTAGGACAGCCAGACACGGCCTCTGAAATACAGAATTCACACAACTCTACGGCTGTGTCAGTTCATGTCTCGGCACAACGAACCAGACACGGCCGCTGAAATACAGAATTCACACAACTGTACGTCTGTGTTAGTTCATGTCTCAACACAACGATCCAGACACGGTCGCTAAAATACAGAATTCGCATAATTCTGCGTCTGTGTATGTTCATGTCTCGACACGAGTCAGACACGGCCGCTGAAACACATCCATCAAGTGCAGTGTGTCTGTGGTTTCCGTGTGACTTGGGACATCAAACACCTCCCCCCCCCCCCCCCCCTCAATGCCGTCATTGCTGAGTTTAAATCAAGGAGTCTCAAACTTGCCCTACACAAGGCAGCTGTTTAAATCAAAGAGTCTCAAGCTTGCCCTACACAAGGCAGCTGTTTAAATGATGTCACAGTCTCACATGAGGGCGGTATTAACATAAAGATAATAGAGAGTGGAGAAGGGATAGAACTCCAGCTAAAGGGAAAGAACCGAGTCACTCGAAGGCTCGAATAATCCAGAGCCTTCTCGAAGGGCCGGTCAGCGTGTCCACAGTCCCGTGGACACCGATGGGGCCCGCCGATTGCGGGGTCCACGAGAAACTCGGAGAGAGTTACCACCCGTGTCGGAACAACGGCGAAGCAACAGGGCTTACCTTAAGGGGGACTTGATATAGTCTGTCCGGAAATTTATGCCTTCATTCAAGATCAATTATTTTGAAAACTATCTGTTGCATCGTTATGAAATTTTTCCAGCCGTCTTATATTTACCCCCACCCAAGGAATATGTCTTTGATATGTCCAAAAACAACTTAAATCATTAAAAGCGGCATCATTCCTTTGATGTTTTGCTTAACAACTAGTGATTTCTTGTTAAAAAAGTTATGTTTACGGTAATGAGGACCTGCAAATTCAGATGACAAACAAAGGCGTATCTGGATTCGTATGGGAGTGGGTGCAATCAAAGAAGTAGCTTACAGTCGACAGAATCGGCTGCATTGCACCGGGTTTTTATCCCATATGGCTCAGTTTCTTTCCGCAGCGCGGAAAGCGTCGCACAAAGCACGAACTCCGTAGCTCCAGCGACGACCCTCGGCAGTCTCTGAATAAAATGAATGACGCGGCCCGGACAGACAGAAAGGTAGGTAGGTAGGTAGGTAGGCAGAAAGATAGGTGGGTGGATGGATGGCTGGCTGGCTGGCTGAGTGGGTGGATCGGTCGGTCGGTCGGTGGGTGGGTGGGTCGGCAAGCAGGCAGACAGACAGATAGATAGATAGATAGATAGATAGATAGATAGATAGATAGATAGATAGATAGATAGATATCGGTAGGTCGGTCGGTTAGTGGGTGGGTGGGTAGGCAGGCAGACAGACAGACAGACAGATAGATTAGATAGGACAGACAGATAGATTAGATAGATTCATATCGGTAGGTCGGTCGGTCAGTCGGTGGGTGGGTGGTCGGGCCGGCAGGCAGATAGATAGATAGATAGATAGATAGATAGATAGATAGATAGATAGATAGATAGATAGATAGATAGATAGATATCGGTAGGTCGGTCGGTTAGTGGGTGGGTGGGCCGGCAGGAAGGCAGACAGACAGATAGATTAGATAGATAGGACAGACAGATAGATTAGATTAGATAAGATAGATAGATAGATAGATAGATAGATAGATAGATAGATAGATAGATAGATAGATAGATAGGTAGATAGATAGATAGATAGATAGATAGGTAGATAGATAGATAGATAGATAGATAGGTAGATAGGTAGGTAGATAGATAGATAGATAGATAGATAGATAGATAGATAGATAGGTAGATAGATAGGTAGATAGATAGATAGATAGATAGATAGATAGATAGATAGATAGGTAGATAGATAGATAGATAGATAGATAGGTAGATAGGTAGGTAGATAGATAGATAGATAGATAGATAGATAGATAGATAGATAGATAGATAGATAGATAGGTAGGTAGGTAGGTAGGTAGGTAGGTAGGTAGGTAGATAGATAGATAGGTAGGTAGGTAGGTAGGTAGGTAGATAGATAGATAGATAGATAGATAGGTAGGTAGGTAGGTAGGTAGGTAGGTAGGTAGGTAGATAGATAGATAGATAGATAGATAGATAGATAGGTAGATAGATATCGGTACGTCGGTCGATCGGTCGGTGGGTGGGTGGGCCGGCAGACAGGCAGACAGACAGACAGACAGACAGACAGACAGACAGATAGATTAGATAGATTAGATAGATAGATAGATAGATAGATAGATAGATAGATAGATAGATAGATAGATAGATAGATAGATATCGGTACGTCGGTCGATCGGTCGGTGGGTGGGTGGGCCGGCAGGCAGGCAGACAGGCAGACAGACAGACAGACAGACAGACAGACAGATAGATAGATTAGATAGATAGATAGATAGATAGATAGATAGATAGATAGATAGGTAGATAGGTAGGTAAGTAGATAGATAGATAGATAGATAGATAGATAGATAGATAGATAGATAGATAGATAGATAGATAGATAGATAGATAGATAGATAGATAGATAGATAGATAGATAGATAGATATCTGTCGGTCGGTCGGTCGGTATGTGGGTGGGTGGGCCGGCAGGCAGGCAGGCAGACAGACAGATAGATTAGATAGATTAGATAGATTAGATAGATAGATAGATAGATAGATAGATAGATAGATAGATAGATAGATAGATAGATAGATAGATAGATAGGTAGATAGATATCGGTACGTCGGTCGATCGGTCGGTGGGTGGGTGGGCCGGCAGGCAGGCAGACAGGCAGACAGACAGACAGACAGATAGATAGATTAGATAGATAGATAGATAGATAGATAGATAGATAGATAGATAGATATCGGTAGGTCGGTGGGTCGGTCGGTCGGTCGGTGGATGGGTCAGCCAACCGGCAGACATTCAGACAGACAGACAGACAGACAGACAGACAGACAGACAGACAGACAGACAGACAGACAGACAGATAGATTGATTGATTGATTGATTTCCACCAGAAACCGGGCCTTGTCAGCTAGTTTATTTATATAATCACGTTTCATGAAAGAACCCACATTTGGAGACGCCTCTGAATCTTCGCGCTGTTTGTTTGAAAACGAAAGTCACGTGAAAATTTTGAATAATTTGGGTCGAATCTTGGGGAAGCTGTAAAACTGTTAAAATCATGGACGTAATCTTTAAGTCATAATTAATATACCGTATATAAGCTAACTTTGAAATCTGCTGTAAAATCTCCAGAACAAAAATTTTTTTGTTGGGTGGACATAATGATAAGGTTATATACTAAATCTCATCATTTTATCTCAGCCCGTTACTGAGATATTGAATTTTATATTGAGGCAAACAAAAAAAAACACACTATAGCTTAAACCCCAAGTGCATTTAGGGCGTCTTACGCATACGTTAGATAGCTGATAGAGTTGTTGTACTGATCATGTATTATTGGTTTATTGTAAACTCCTGTGATACGCAATTCGAAGGTTGCTGGCTGCGAAAACCTTCTTCGCCAGCTTAATGTAACATAATATAAATAAATGATGTTCAATTGTATCTGAACGGAGTTTGTTGCCTGTATGAGCCCGGGTTTCATTCCCCTAGGTATCTAGGACGGTGACAATGATAATAGTAGTCGTACCTTTCTTACTTGATTAGCGCGAGTGATGATGTCACCGTTAGGACGCTACGCTGACTTACTAGATTAGCGAGAGTGATGATGTCACCTTTATATCGCTAGATTAGCGAGTATGATGATGTCAGATCTGTTTTCCCTGTACAGTGAAAATATTTTCAGAAATATAGAAGATATGGACGGAATCAACATTGGGGGACGATGCATCAATAACATTAGATATGCAGATGATACAGTCTTGATTGCAGACAATAAACCATGAGGACGCTAGATTATCGATCATGATGATGTCACCGTTAGGACGCTAGATTAGCGATCATGATGATGTCACCGTTAAGACACTAGATTAGCGAGCATGATGATGTCACCGTTAGGACACTAGATTAGCGATCATGATGATGTCACCATGAGGACGCTAGATTAGCGATCATGATGATGTCACAGTTAGGACACTAGATAAGCGATCATGATGATGTCACCGTTAGGACGCCAGATTAGCGATCATGATGATGTCACCGTTAGGACGCTAGATTAGCGATCATGATGATGTCACCGTTAGGACACTAGATTAGCGAGCATGATGATGTGACCGTTAGGACACTAGATTAGCGATCATGATGATGTCACCATGAGGAAGCTAGATTAGCGATCATGATGATGTCACCGTTAGGACACTAGATTAGCGATCATGATGATGTCACCGTTAGGACGCTAGATTATCGATCATGATGATGTCACCGTTAGGACGCTAGATTAGCGATCATGATGATGTCACCGTTAAGACACTAGATTAGCGAGCATGATGATGTCACCGTTAGGACACTAGATTAGCGATCATGATGATGTCACCATGAGGACGCTAGATTAGCGATCATGATGATGTCACCGTTAGGACGCTAGATTAGCGATCATGATGATGTCACCGTTAGGACACTAGATTAGCGATCATGATGATGTGACCGTTAGGACACTAGATTAGCGATCATGATGATGTCACCGTTAGGACACTAGATTAGCGATCATGATGATGTCACCGTTAGGACGCTAGATTAGCGATCATGATGATGTCACCATGAGGACGCTAGATTAGCGATCATGATGATGTCACAGTTAGGACACTAGATAAGCGATCATGATGATGTCACCGTTAGGACACTAGATTAGCGAGCATGATGATGTGACCGTTAGGACACTAGATTAGCGATCATGATGATGTCACCATGAGGACGCTAGATTAGCGATCATGATGATGTCACCGTTAGGACACTAGATTAGCGATCATGATGATGTCACCGTTAGGACGCTAGATTATCGATCATGATGATGTCACCGTTAGGACGCTAGATTAGCGATCATGATGATGTCACCGTTAAGACACTAGATTAGCGAGCATGATGATGTCACCGTTAGGACACTATATTAGCGATCATGATGATGTCACCATGAGGACGCTAGATTAGCGATCATGATGATGTCACAGTTAGGACACTAGATAAGCGATCATGATGATGTCACCGTTAGGACGCCAGATTAGCGATCATGATGATGTCACCGTTAGGACGCTAGATTAGCGATCATGATGATGTCACCGTTAGGACACTAGATTAGCGATCATGATGATGTGACCGTTAGGACACTAGATTAGCGATCATGATGATGTCACCGTTAGGACACTAGATTAGCGATCATGATGATGTCACCGTTAGGACGCTAGATTAGCGATCATGATGATGTCACCGTTAGAACACTAGATTAGCGATCATGATGATGTCACCGTTAGGACGCTAGATTAGCGATCATGATGATGTCACCGTTAGGACGCTTGATTAGCGATCATGATGATGTTACCATGAGGACACTAGATTAGCGATCATGATGATGTCACCATAAGGACGCTAGATTAGCGATCAAGATGATGTCACCATGAGGAAGCTAGATTAGTGATCATGATGATGTCACCATGAGGACGCTAGATTAGCGATCATGATGATGTCACCGTTAGGACACTAGATTAGCGATCATGATGATGTCACCGTTAGGACGCTAGATTAGCGATCGTGATGATGTCACCAATGAGGACACTAGATTAGCGATCATGATGATGTCACCATGAGGACGCTAGATTAGCGATCATGATGATGTCACCGTTAGGACACTAGATTAGCGATCATGATGATGTCACCATGAGGACGCTAGATTAGCGATCATGATGATGTCACAGTTAGGACACTAGATTAGCGATCATGATGATGTCACCGTTAGGACGCTAGATTAGCGATCATGATGATGTCACCGTTAGGACGCTAGATTAGCGATCATGATGATGTCACCGTTAGGACACTAGATTAGCGATCATGATGATGTCACCGTTAGGACACTAGATTAGCGATCATGATGATGTCACCGTGAGGACAGCTAGATTAGCGATCATGATGATGTCACCGTTAGGACGACTAGATTAGCGATCATGATGATGTCACCGTTAGGACGCTAGATTAGCGATCATGATGATGTCACCGTTAGGACACTAGATTAGCGATCATGATGATGTGACCGTTAGGACACTAGATTAAGCGATCATGATGATGTCACCATTAGGACGCTAGATTAGCGATGCATGAATGATGTCACAGTTAGGACACTAGATTAGCGATCATGATGATGTCACCGTTAGGACACTAGATTAGCGATCATGATGATGTCGACCGTTAGGACGCTAGATTAGCGATCATGATGATGTCACCGTTAGACACTAGATTAGCGATCATGATGATGTCACCGTTAGGACGCTAGATTAGCGATCATGATGATGTCACCGTTAGGACGCTTGATTAGCGATCATGATGATGTTACCAGTTAGGACACTAGATTAAGCGATCATGATGATGTCACCATAAGGACGCTAGATTAGCGATCAAGATGATGTCACCATAGGAAGCTAGATTAGTGATCATGATGATGTCACCATGAGGACGCTAGATTAGCGATCATGATGATGTCACCGTTAGGACACTAGATTAGCGATCATGATGATGTCACCGTTATGACGCTAGATTAGCGATCGTGATGATGTCACAATGAGGACACTAGATTAGCGATCATGATGATGTCACCAGTGAGGACGCTAGATTAGCGATCATGATGATGTCACCGTTAGGACACTAGATTAGCGATCATGATGATGTCACCATGAGGACGCTAGATTAGCGAGCATGATGATGTCAAAGTTATGAAACTAGATTAGCGATCATGATGATGTCACCGTTAGGACACTAGATTAGCGATCATGATGATGTCACCGTTAGGACGCTAGATTAGCGATCATGATGATGTCACCGTTAGGACGCTAGATTAGCGATCATGATGATGTCACCGTTAGGACGCTTGATTAGCGATCATGATGATGTTACCATGAGGACACTAGATTAGCGATCATGATGATGTCACCATAAGGATGCTAGATTAGCGATCAAGATGTCACCATGAGGAAGCTAGATTAGTGATCATGATGATGTCACCATGAGGACGCTAGATTAGCGATCATGATGATGTCACCGTTAGGACACTAGATTAGCGATCATGATGATGTCACCGTTAGGACGCTAGATTAGCGATCATGATGATGTCACCGTTAGGACGCTAGATTAGCGATCATGATGATGTCACCGTTAGGACACTAGATTAGCGATCATGATGATGTCACTGTTAGGACTCTAGATTAGCGATCATGATGATGTCACCGTTAGGACGCCAGATTAGCGATCATGATTATGTCACCGTTAGGACACTAGATTAGCGATCATGATGATGTCACCGTTAGGACACTAGATTAGCGATCATGATGATGTCACCGTTAGGACACTAGATTAGCGATCATGATGATGTCACCGTTAGTACACTAGATTAGCGATCATGATGATGTCACCGTTAGGACACTAGATTAGCGATCATGATGATGTCACCGTTAGGACGCTAGATTAGCGATCATGATGATGTCACCGTTAGGACACTAGATTAGCGATCATGATGATGTAACCGTTAGGACGCTAGATTAGCGATCATGATGATGTCACCGTTAGGACACTAGATTAGCGATCATGATGATGTCACCGTTAGGACACTAGATTAGCGATCATGATTGTCAGCAACTCACTTGCGACAGGCGTACAAGGATTCCCTACTTTTGCACCACACGAAAGTGACAACTCGTATTGTTTGCAAAAGGATACATTTTATTAGGAGCTGATCGTAAATGAGCTCCACGAGCGGAATACCACATCGGTATTAAACATCATAGTATGTTACAAAGATGGAATGAAGAGATGATATTAATGTTACTAACTACTGAAGCTAAACTTAAGCCCTAACTATTGATACTGTCCTTAACATCAAAGTATCCACAGCGGATATACAGTCTGTTCCCTACGCCGTCCCAGTCTCCGTCTGAGCCAAGCTCCTGGTGGCGTGTTCAGCCACGGTCAATCGGTTCTCCGTGCGTCCGCTAGTTTGCGTGCTTGGAGTCCCAGCACGCTGGTCACTTAGTTATAGTAACCATTCTTGCATGGTTACACCTCGTGAGGTGGGTTTCCCAGTCTCTTGGGTAACCCCAGCTCATGCGCACTCGTTGCCCTCTTTGTTGACACGAGTGTGTCCCGTTGTAGGCCTATTTATAGAGTTTGTGTCTCTTCTGTCTGGTTTCCTATATCGCTCTCTCCCTGAGCTCTATTTATACTCTTCTTAGCTCTTTAGCTCTTCTGTAAGTGTACGTAGACCTTTGACAGGCTCCCCTTCCTTCCGTGTAGTGTTGCAAACTTTTAAGTCGTGGGTGTAACACGTTGTAGTCTCACCAAAAATTGGCTGTCTAATTTTGTCAAAAATCTCGTAGGTTGTATATTTCTCTTCTGGGGATAGGACAAGATCTCTCCTTTCCCTTGTGACACTGTTATATTAATTCACTCGGCTATTTGAGTAGCCCATCACACTAGTACAGTTGGATATAGACTGCCATTATACTTCTGGGAATTGTGTGATCCGGAACCATTGTCTTATGACTTATGTCCTAGACTTCTGTCTTATGACTCATGTCTTCTGACTTATGTCTCATGACTTATGTCTTATGACCTGTCCTCCCATTGTCCAAAATTGACAACCCATACAAGTTGCCTCTGTTACGAGTACAACACATGAACATTGAATGTCCATGTTCCCATATAATATTAGCCCCAACTCGTATACATGCTTTATGTTCTACTTTTCACCTTTCCGCTTCCGCGTGTGAAGAAATATTCTAAGTGTTAAAGTTAAGTTTTCGAGATGTTATTGTGTCCCGTGAATCGAGTAGTTATGGTTCTTAGCAGAAAATGATGTATGCAACTTTACGTGTTAAGTTTTTCTGGTTGGTTGTGCGCTTTATATTGAACTAAAGTGTATTTAACTTGCTAACATGTGTATGCACTTATAATCTATGTGTTTGTAATCTTTCGAGCGCCGTAAAGCGGTTTATTGTAGCCACAAACGAGTGTGTTATCCTGATTTATGACCACATTTCCGTTTTAAGATGCTCAAAGTATTTTCCCTATGACTATCACTAAAGTATAGCAACTACACACCCAACATTTTACAACACATTGCTCACACAGAATGACACAGACAAGTTACAACAAGTCGTCTTGTGCGGTGGAAAAAAAATTACTGCTAAATTCTCTCTCATTCTCTCTCTCCTTTTTATTCTTTCTCTCTCCCATTCACACATCTTTCGTTCAACTTCCATTCAACATTACTATTAAAATACTGATCCGTCATTAAAATATAGTTCACAAAATGTTAACTGAATGAACAATAAATATTTACATTAAATTGTTGGCTGAATTAACGATGTTTTCAAGCCAAATGACTGTGCTGTGTTCGTGCACTTGTCATATCTATACAAAATATACATGTTTGAGAGGATGGTTTGTTACCGATCCTATAGTAATAACTGACCTAACTAATCTATTGTAAGTTGGTGTGCTGTTCTAAATTAACCTAAGGGAACTAATCTAACTAATTAATTACATTTAAGAAAAGTGGGTTAGTTACCTTAAAGTGTTTCTAGTACATAAAATGATAATACTTCCTAAATGATCGGGTTAATTTGTAAATGATGTTTTGAGTAATTAAATATATAAATTAATATGTTTAAATGGTGATAAGGTAAAGTGATGTTTCATAATTGATTATAAGATATAGTTGTTAACTTAAATGAGTTCTTAACTAAATGTAGGTGAATTATAACTATGAAATGACATAAATAAAGTTATATAGGTAATTCAACATTTATAATTCTATTATCACTACAAAAATATAAAGTTATACGCAACTGTTTATAAAAACATGTTATATACATATCACATTTACTTTATATCTAATTATACTAATCAATTCCATCCAGGTGTGATGTTAGAGCACTGTTTTTTGTAGACTGTTCTCAAAAATAGAGTTCAACAAGACAAATTCTGATTTACACTCTCCTTTCTTGGTAATGTTTATATACATAGTCTCCTACCTGTTTATGTAGGTTAACATCTAACACTTCGATCCACTGACGGGTTGTATAAGTGGTAATGGTGTAGACACATACTAATGCGTCTGTTCGTTTCACTCATACTGGCACTGTTAATATTACCCAAGTTTCAACGACTGGCGATGATAACGCACTTATAGTGTCTCTATCACCACATAGGGCACTAGGTAATTACAGTGTCAATGTTTCTGGTGATAGCTGATCGCTCTCTTCTCGTATTTTAGGTATTTCAATGTGAGAAGGTCGGCTCAAAGTGTCGGCCAGAGAGTTCAGGCTTCCCTTCAAATGCTTGATGGTAAAGGCATAATTTTGGAGTATCAAGGACCACCTGTAGATCCTGTTTTTGTGAGGGATCCCAGACTGCATGACAGTTAGCGGCGAATTATCGGTTTGAATAACAAACTCTGTACCCGCTAGGAATCTATGAAGTTTCCTCACGCAATAGATCACGCTTAAAGCTTCCAATTCAGACGCTGAGTATCTTGATTCAGCTGGGCTGATCTTACGGCTTACGTACATTATTGGGTGAAACTTTCCTTCATAAAATTGGCCTAGGACGCCAGAAATGGAAATAGCACTTGCGTCTATACGAAGGAAATAGGTAAGATTTTGATTAGGCAAGCGTAAAATAGGTGGAACGCTAAAAATTCGCTTCAATTTTGATAATGCACCAATTAACTGTGCATCCTGAACATTCAATTTTACAGATGCTTTCAAAATATTAGAAAAAACGCTGGTGATTTCAGCCAAATTGGGTATAAATTTACTATAATAATTGACCAGACCAAGTAAACTTCGGACCTGTTTCTTGGTCGTTGGCATGGTCAAATTGAGAATCTTGGTCACAATTCTTTCATCTGTTCTGAGTTGGCCTCTGCAGATTGTATGGCCTAGGAAGTCAATTTCTTCCATTCCCAATTCTACTTTGGTCGGTTTCACTGTAAGACCGAATAATCGCAACCTATCGAAGACATGTCACAGTTTCCGTAAGTGTAATGTCCAGTCTGTGGTATGGATGCAAATGTCATCAATATCTTTGTCAAAGACTGGTACATAAAGGACGGAGGTCTTCTCAAGATAGAATACCACCGGGAAGAGTGGTCAACCTCAAATAGGTTAGAGGTGATACAGTGCCCCGATATAAGGGCAGGGTAGGTGATAGAATGGGGGACTATTAACTAGTTCTCTCATGAGACACGGAGACGTTGACCAGATGGTTAGCACTCTGGTCACGACAGAATCACGCCTATGTAATAGCCACAGAATTGCCACTCAACAGAAGACAGCTAATGTAAGCGTGCCAGGAGCAACGGCACGCAAAAAGCCGAAGGACACCTCAAGGTCCTTCCGCGTGCTGTGTAGCCACGCGAGTAAGCAAGTCAGACTGGGGACTGACTTTGTAGAGAGCACCTTGTTTAGTAGTTGATAGGAGTTTTGTGTAACCAAATAGATAGAGATAGCATTAGAGTTTAGGAAACTAGTGATAGGCAATTCTGTGGCTTTGTGTGTGGTTTGATAGCGACTGTTATGTACTTGTAAAGAGCCAACGGCAATAAAATGTACCATTTAATTCCTCTCACACGACTTGCAAGTTTCTTGTATGGTGTGGGAGAAGTAATCTGATGATGCCTTACACATGAGGTTGTTGACAGGCAAAGATTAATGTGGTGTCAGAAGTGTGGCTTGGACGAAAGAGCCAAGCTAATACACTCATCCACGGCTCTAGACTAAGTTTACAAATAGTGAAGTAGTGAATTTAATTTGTGTCAGTGACGGTTGACGTGTGCAGAACTAGGACAAGTTGCTGACTAAACTGTGCCTATCGTGACGAAATAATGCTTATTTGTGTTTAGTAAAATATTATATACTTAAATCATGTGTTCTTCAAAGTTGTAAGTATTGATATTATTATTTTCTGTTATTTATTCATGTAATTATTTATTTATTTATGAATAACTATCAAAAATTATTCTTGGCGGAGCGATACACAGCCAGCAACATTATCGATTTTTGCAAGCTAAAAATAGCGCTGCGCCTCTGACGTGTTACGATTGACAAGCAGTTGTTCTGCGCCATTGGCAATTCAGCATCTGAATGTTTACAAATCGTTAAGCTGCTGCCCGCCTGAATCAGTGCTTTATATTACCTATTATTTGTTTATTTGAAGTTAGTAATTGAATATATTTATTTATTTAAACAATATTAATATATTTTTATTTATTTCAAAGCAGTTATTGAATTTTTTTTTCGTACTTTTTCTTGTGTTTACCGTCACGATGGTACTACTTTTTGGCCATGCAAATTAGACTTGGTCTGCACAACACTTACATAGATTAAATTAGGTTAGTGACGAAAGGCATAAAAAGTTAGAACGAAGACAGGACATTGACAATTTAATATTAAGTAAACTATATTCTGTTTTGTTCGTGGGCATGTCATTGTATGTACCAAATTGTCGAATAATATGTCGTTTGCTATGTATTAATTGTTGCTGCTCTGTAAACCAGTGTGAACAACAGCTGATTAGAAGATTGGTGTGTATGCCGAAGTGCCAAACAGGTGACCTATTTAGAAAACTCGTGTCTATGCCGAGGTGCCAAACAAGGTGACCTGTGTTACCGGAGTGTGTTCCTTGTTCTCGGGAACATTAAGTTGAGTATACTCAATATTTTTGGCATGCAATGTGATTAATAGTGCATCTCTTTTTCAGCTTGTGATGCATTAGCATACTTTTGTGCTCTGTTTTTTCAGGTCTAAATTTTTCAGGTTATAAACAAAGAGTACAATTTGCAGTGCTCAGATATTAAGAAACATAACATATCAAAGAAAAATAAGTGAATTAAAGAGTTCAGTGTAGGTCAACGCTAGCTAATTACCTAACATCATGGCTACTTTAGCTGATTTCGTAAAAGCAGGCAAAGAAATGCAATACACAGGTAAAGAGCTAGAAGAATATGCTGATAAGAAATTTAAAGAAGCAAAAGATGCTGAGACAGCTGGACGTATACGAAAAGAGAATGCAGAAAGAGATGAACGTGCACGGGAAAGACAACACCAGATAGAACTAGCTGAGATAAATAAACAAAAAGAATTAGAAACTAAACAGCAAGCAGTTAGAACATGATAAGGAGATTAAGCAACAACAGTTAGAACAAGATAGAATAAACAGATAAGCAACTAGAATTAAAGCAGAAAGCAATTAGATCAGGAGAAAGAATTAGAATACAAAGAGAATTAGAATCTAAAGCAAAAAGAGATAGATGAAATGGCAAGAGTTAAGGAAAAACAAATACAAGTAGAATCAGAGACACAGTTAAAGATGAAAGGTATGGATGTAGACTCACACGCAGAGATCTCTGCCACTAAACTAAAAAGTCAACAAGAAGAAAATAAGTTCAACAAATACAAAAATATTATCAAACCATATTGTAAAGAAGATTCCATATCAGCCTGGACAGAAAATGTCGAGTATCAGTTTAAATATCACCAAGTTCCAATAGACATGTGGGCTATGATTTATATGAAGAACCTGAGTGGTGAGCCCCTTAAAGTGATAGAATCAATACCAACAGATCTTAGATCTAACTATCAGTACATCCATGATAGGATAATGCAACACTTTTTACTTGATGCCCCTGGGTATCAGGTTCAGTTCTCAAATTTAAAACCTAAACCTAGTGAGACTTTCATTGATTACGTCTCAAATGTTCAGAGTGTACTAAATAGGTGGCTGAAAGCAGCTAACATAGGAAAAGACTTTGATAGACTTAAAAATTTAATAGCCATGGATAAAGTCATATCCACTATACCATCTCCTTTTGCTAAATTTCTGCAGCAGTCAGACATTGAGAACATAGAGCAGTTCGAAAAGAAAGGGTCGGCATATTTTTCTTCTAACAGAGATATTTTTAAGACCTCAAATGACTCTGAAAGTAGTTTCTTTTGTGACAGACCAACCTAAAAATTATCAGAGTAAGAGAAAACCCTTTCAGAAAATCGACAAGAAAGATAGGAATGTGTCAAAATGTATTTACTGTCAACTTTTGCATGACACTTATTCTATGTGTGACAAATCGCCAAATTATCCGGCGCATCTTGAAAATGTTATTAAGAAGCAACAAAACAAAAGATCTGCATACAGGCGTGCAATCAAATGCTTCTTTTGTTCCAGCTACGGCCATTATTCAAATAAGTGCCTGGGCCGCCAACGTATGAAAGCCAACAATGCTATTTTGATTGATACATCTTCTGATAGTGGTAGTGAGACTGAGTGTGAAGATTGAAAATGTATTACCTTTCAAGCAATCTGAAGATGTCTGTTGTGTGAACGATGTATTAAGCTTTGACAATTGTGTCCAATGTCACCAATTTCATGCAGACGGAAAATTAGAATGTGGGCATTTTGTAACATCCTCCGTAGAGAATGCAAATGCAGTTATAGCCTCCAGAGGCAATCTATTGTTTCACTCTGCAATGGTCAATGATAAGCCATGCCGATGTTTGCTTGACAGTGGGAGCTCTATTATTGGTGTGAAAAAGGAACTTGTTAATCCAAAGGATTATACTGGTGACTCTGTAAAATGCCGGACTTTTTCTGGTAATATAGAAACCTATCCTCTGGCAAGAGCCCATATAAACACCCCGTTCCTTTCTGGTACCTTTACTTGTGCAATACTAGACAACCCTTGTGCTGATTTAATTCTTGGGTGTCTACCCCAGCTAAGGCACTGTACAGATGAAGAAATATCTGTCTGGGAGGAGAAGAATGGTTTCACTCCAGTGAACAGTGCAGATATCCTCGGACATCACAGTCCTAACAAAGGTGCTAGACCCATAACACTTGAAACTGGTCAATACGTAATGGTGCTACTACCAGACAAGCATAATAAAATATTAACTTCATGGCAAGGGCCTTTCAAGGTGATACAACAACTTTCAGATGTTGACTATGAAATATCAATAAACGGACACTTAAAGATATTCCATGTCAACATGCTGAAACCTTACTTTTCACGACAAGAGACAGAAGTAGAGACAGACGAACACAGTGCACCCACATCTAGTGATCAGACGACAGACGTACACAACGCAACTACACTAGTTAGCGAGACTGGCAAATCCGACGATATCCATACACCTAGTGAGCTTACAGAATACGCACTTAGCACCACCACCGTACTGAATCAGGTAGACGACGACGGAATGGAACTACCTGTTCCCATTGTAGACAAGACTGCGACAATGGATAGCATACAGATAGAACAGGGACTAACAGACAGTCAACGACGACAATTAGTACAATTAGTGACAGAGTATAAAGACATATTTTCTGACATTCCAGGTAGGACGGACAGAATCGAGCACTCCATTCTTCTTTCGGACTCTAAGCCTATTAAATGCAGGCCGTACTCTATCCCACTCAGCTATAGAGAAAGTCTAAATAAGGAAATTCTTAATTTAGAAGCTAGTGGGATCATCCAGAAATCTACATCTGAGTACTCCTTTCCAATCGTCCTAGTTAAGAAAAAAGACTCCACAATTCGTCTGTGTGTGGACTATCGAAAGCTCAACAACGTCACTAAGATCGACGCAGAACCAATTCCTTCCTGCGAAGATCTTATCCTTGACATGTCCACCTCCAAAATCTTTTCTAAATTAGATCTTACTAAGGGATATTGGCAGGTCCCTATGCAGACTCAATCCATTCATCTTACTGCTTTTTCAACTCCTTTAGGACTTTACGAGTGGCGTTTTCTTCCTTTCGGACTTCGAAATGCTCCTGCCACTTTCGTACGCTTAACTAGAGATCTACTGCATGGAGTGACGAATACAGTGACTTATATAGATGATATATGTGTCCATACTGATGACTGGACAACACACTTACTGAAACTAAGACATGTCTTTGATAGGTTGCGACTCTTCGGTCTCACTGTCAAACCGAGCAAAGTTGAATTGGGCCTAAAAGAAATTGACTTTTTGGGTCATGTCATTTCACAAGGTCAACTTAAGACTGATAATAGAATTATTACAAAAATTATGAATCTGACCATGCCTACCACAAAGAAGCAGGCCAGAAGCCTTTTGGGGTTAGTAAATTACTATAGCAAATTCATACCAAATTTAGCGGAAATTACAAGTGTATTTTCCAATGTTTTAAAAGCATCTGTAAAATTAGATGTCAAAGATGCATTATTAATTTCTGCATTGTCAAAATTGAAAATCCTGTTTAGTAATGTACCAATCCTCCGCTTGCCTAATCCTAGGCTCGTTTATTATCTTAGGACAGATGCCAGCAGAATCTCCATCGCTGCAGTACTAGGCCAATTTTATGAGGGCATCTTCCACCCGATTTGCTACGTGAGCCGTAAGATCACACCTGCTGAGTCCAGATATTCCATATCAGAGTTGGAAGCCCTAAGCGTCATCTATGCGGTGAGAAAGCTCCATCGATTTCTAGCGGGTGTTCACTTCATTGTCCAGACTGACAACTCCCCAATCACGGTCATACAAAGTGGTGTGCATCGGAATGACCGTATATACAGGTGGTCGCTTATACTCCAAAACTATACTTTTAGTATAGAGCATATTAAGGGTAAGGACAACATTCTGGCTGATACCCTTAGTCGACCATCTGAGGTAGAAATACCAGAGATTCCACATAAGAGTGTAGAGTAATAGAGTAGTAGTACATTAGAATATTCTATTTGAAATGTTTATACTAATACATAGATATTACAGGCTGAACTATGTACTAAGAACAGTGATCTACCATGTGTCCGTAGACATCAAAAGAAGAACTGTGCTCCGAATAACAAATATATCACCGTGTGAACTGGAACAGCTCGTTATTTACTAAGCTCCATATGTGTTCCGGTGAATCATTTGTGTTAAGCAGAGAAAAACAGTGTCAGAACAGTGCATAAATACAGACACGAAAATACTGGTCTACGACACAAGCGAACTCTACAGGTGCAATACCCATAGGACACAAGTATGACTGTGTAATGTATTTAAAATACCCAGGACAAGTGTGAATATATAATATGCCAATGAAAGCAATTTCTGAACATTGGGGCAACAACTAACCTGGGGTATTTAAATACCATGTATATATATACTTATTGTGATATGTATTATAACATTTTAATATAGTGATAAATTATAGGTAGATTAGGTAACTTTAATTTACATTTAGAGTTAGGAAATAAAATAGTTTTCATTTTTTTTAGTAGTTTACATAAATCATTATTTTACCAACTTACTTACCTTAAAAGTAGAATAGATAGTAGTTTAGATAGGAATAGTACCATTTAGTTTATTACATTCCACTTTGTTTCATTTCAGTTGATTTCATTCCATCTTAATGAACCATTCCATTTAACAAACGTGATCAGGTAGTATTATGATTAGTTTACACCATAATAGGATAAAAATATTAGACAATTAAACATACATCATTTACACCATTTAGATAAGAATATCAGTCATATATTTTTTTTTTTGCATCTAAAAACATTAGTTATAATTTTATTACATTTCAGATTACCCATTTCAGAAAGGTACATAACTCATCTCACATCAATGCCATTTTAAATAATTAGATTACATCCCTTAAATTAGATAAATATTAGGATTAATGTAAGCACATCTTAGGATTAATGTGGCAAAATAGATTAAAATAGTTAACGCATTAAATACACATTTATAGAAGTAGTATTAGTATATCAGTATTTAGAGTATTATTACAGTAAAATATAGTTGGTCATAATACCAGGGTACAAACCATCAACCCTTGCTCTTACATGTAAATATGTTGTATATACATGACTCGTGCAGCGATTTACGCACAGTCATTGAGCTCAACTTTCTCAAACTGAGCCAAACTTGTACAGTGTCACTCCAAGGTTTTTAAATAATTGGGAGGGTGAAAGATGTGTGACAGAAGTGTGAAAGTGAAAGATGTGTGACAGAAGTGTGAAAGTGAGAGCGAATGTAAATTATACAAGAGAGAGTGAGATCGGTCAGCGGATGTTTCTGCCGCTCAACGCGACTTTTTATTTTTTGTCTGCGTCAAATGTTTGCTTTCAATGTTGAAAATGTGCTGTGATGAATGTGTTGTGTGTAGTTTAGTTTAGATCTTAGAAAAAGTATTTTAAGTCTCATAAGACGGAAATGTAGTCACTAATTAGTGTTATACACTTGTTTGTGACCTCATTCAACCGAATTATGGCACTTGAAAACTAACTTACATACACATGATAGTTAGATACACATGTTAGAAGTTAGATTATATTATTAATTACATCCAAACACGCAAACAACCAGAAAAACAAACATATAAATTGCATACATATTTTGTAGATCAAAGGGAGATAACTCCGGGTCAGGGGACATAATAGACAACGAAACACTAACTTAACAGTGAAAGATATACTTTACACGCGGAAGCGAGATAGGTAAAGCCTGTCGCACACAGCTTGGGTAATGGTTGTTTAATATTATATGGGGGACATGAAGCAATTCATGTGTTGACCCTAAGAAAGTCAACTTTGTATGGGTAGTAAGTTAATTTACTATTTGAGGGCAGGTCTTATAAGACAACGGTCCGGTTCAGACATACCTCTAATTAATATAATATTGCGATTGAGAATAGGGCTCACGCCAACCAGACAAGTTTGTGGCGATTGCCAGTAGCCAAGTAAAGTGATACTACATTGTGACATTAGTCAGTAGAAGTCTATGAGTTACCCAAAGCCAGGTTATCTACAGTCTTTGACAAAAATTAGAGACACTAATTTTTTAGAAACCCCTTGCGTCACAACCAATGAGTCAAAGTTGATGACGCAACACAGGAGGGGAGGGTGTGTGTCAAAGACTGGTACATAAAGGCCGGAGGTCTTCTCAAGATAGAATACCACCGGGAAGAGTGGTCAACCTCAAATAGATTAGAGGTGATACAGTGCCCCGATATAAGGGCAGGGTAGGTGATAGAATGGGGGACTATTAACTAGTTCTCTCATGAGACACGGAGACGTTGACCAGATGGTTAGCACTCTGGTCACGACAGAATCACGCCTATGTAATAGCCACGAATGCCACTCAACAGAAGACAGCTAATGTAAGCGTGCCAGGAGCAACGGCACGCAAAAAGCCGAAGGACACCTCAAGGTCCTTCCGCGTGCTGTGTAGCCACGCGAGTAAGCAAGTCAGACTGGGGACTGACTTTGTAGAGAGCACTTGTTTAGTATTGATAGGAGTTTTGTGTAACCAAATAGATAGAGATAGCATTAGAGTTTAGGAAACTAGTGATAGGCAATTCTGTGGCTTTGTGTGTGGTTTGATAGCGACTGTTATGTACTTGTAAAGAGCCTAACGGCAATAAAATGTACCATTTAATTCCTCTCACACGACTTGCAAGTTTCTTGTGTGGTGTGGGAGAAGTAATCTGATGATGCCTTACACATGAGTTGTTGACAGGCATCAATATAAGTAGAAGTATTAGTCACTCCGTGCAAAAGGTCCCTAGTTAGTCGGACAAAAGTGGCTGGAGCACTACGAAGGCCAAAAGGAAGAAAACGCCACTCATATAGACCTAGAGGTGTTGAGAAAGCTGTTAAAGGGATAGACATTGCTTCCATCGGGACTTGCCAATATCCCTTCGTGAGGTCAAGTTTAGAAAAGATACGAGATGTTGACATATCAAGGATAAGATCCTCACATGACGGAATCGGCTCTGCATCGACCTTGGTCACACTGTTTAACCGCCGATAATCGACGCAGAGGCGAATCGTCGAGTCCTTTTTGGTGACAAGGACGATAGGGAAAGAATATTCTGACTGAGATTTCTGGATTATTCCACTCGACTCAAGAGATAGTAATTCTTTGTCGAGACTTTCCCTGTAATTTAATGGGATGGAATAAGGTTGACATTTGATAGGAGTGTTATCAGTCAGAATAATGGAGTGTTCTATTCTGTCTGTCTTCCCTGGGATGTCGGAAAAAATGTCTCGATACTCTGTCACTAATTCTATAATTTGTCGTCGTTGCTCGTCTGTGAGTTTTGTTTCTAATCGTATGCTATCGATTGTCCCAGTCGTGTCTACTGTTGGGACTGGTAATTCTATTCCGTCGTCATCTGTCTGATTAAGTACTGTTGTTGTACTAGCTGTGTGTTCTGTTTCCTGGCTAGGTGTGTTTGCGCTGTCGTCGTTCTGTGTCGCCCTACCTAGTGTAGTTGTGTTATGTACGTCTGTCGTCCGATTGCTTAGTGTAGGTGCATTCTGTTCGTCTGTCGTCAGTTCTTGTCGTGAGAAATAAGGCTTCAGCATGTTGATATGAAATATCTTTAATTTTCCCTTTATCGATATTTCATAATCGACATCTGATATCTTTCGTTCGACTTTGAATGGCCCTTGCCATGATGTTAGTAACAAATTACGTTTATCTGGTAGTAAAAGCAGAACCTTTTGATTGGGTTCAAGGTGTAGGGTTTTGGCATCCTTATTTGCATAGTCGCGGTACATCTGTCCTTTCCTCTCCAAAGATGATTTGGCTATTACACACGCCTTCATGATCTTATCGCGTGTCTCTGTTACCATCTCATACGGTGTTACTGCGGTTGGGCTCTCTTCTATGCTAGTGACTAGCTGATGGTAGATTGTAAGGGGTCCACGAGGGTTCGCCCCATAAACTAACTCGAAAGGTGAGAAACCCGTACTTGAGTGCGGAATTTCTTGATGGGCAAATAGCACTGCTGGTAATAGAGTGTCCCAATCCGATGGGTTCTCTGCTGTTACCTTTGCCAGCATGTGTTTTAAATCCCCGTTAATTTTTTCTATGATCCCGTTGCTGGCAGGGTGATACGGGGTACAGAAATGCTGTTCTATTCCTAGCAATTTTGTTAGGGCTTGCATAGCAGCCGAAATAAACTGCGGAATGAAGAGATGATATTAACGTTACTAACTACTGAAGCTAAACTTAAGCCCTAACTATTGATACTGTCCTTAACATCAAAGTATCCACAGCGGATATACAGTATGTTCCCTACGCCATCCCAGTCTCCGTCTGACCCAAGCTCCTGGTGGCGTGTTCAGCCACGGTCAATCGGTTCTCCGTGCGTCCGCTAGTTTGCGTGCTTGGAGTCCCAGCACGCTGGTCACTTAGTTATAGTAACCATTCTTGCATGGTTATACCTCGTGAGGTGGGTTTCCCAGTCTCCTGGGTAACCCCAGCTCATGCGTACTCGTTGCCCTCTTTGTTGACACGAGTGTGTCCCGTTGTAGACCTATTTATAGATTTTGTGTCTCTTCTGTCTGGTTTCCTATATCGCTCTCTCCCTGAGCTCTATTTATACTCTTCTTAGCTCTTTAGCTCTTCTGTAAGTGTACGTAGATCTTTGACAATGATGATGTCACCGTTAGGACACTAGATTAGCGAGCATGATGATGTCACCGTTAGGACGCTAGATTAGCGAGCATGATGATGTCACCGTTAGGACACTAGATTAGCGATCATGATGATGTCACCGTTAGGACACTAGATTAGCGATCATGATGATGTCACCATGAGGACGCTAGATTAGCGAGCATGATGATGTCACAGTTAGGACACTAGATTAGCGATCATGATGATGTCACCATTAGGACGCTAGATTAGCGATCATGATGATGTCGCCGTTAGGACGCTAGATTAGCGATCATGATGATGTCACCGTTAGGACACTAGATTAGCGATCATGATGATGTCACCGTTAGGACGCTATATTAGCGATCATGATGATGTCACTATGAGGACACTAGATTAGCGAGCATGATGATGTCACCATGAGGACACTAGATTAGCAATCATGATGATGTCACCATGAGGACACTAGATTAGCGATCATGATGTCACCATGAGGACGCTAGATTAGCGATCATGATGATGTCACCGTTAGGACACTAGATTAGCGATCATGATGATGTTACCATGAGGAAGCTAGATTAGCGATCATGATGATTTTACCATGAGGACACTAGATTAGCGATCATGATGATGTCACCATGAGGACGCTAGATTAGCGATCATGATGATGTCACCGTTAGGACACTAGATTAGCGATCATGATGATGTCACCAAGAGGACACTAGATTAGCGATCATGATGATGTCACCATAAGGACGCTAGATTAGCGATCATGATGATGTCACCAAGAGGACACTAGATTAGCGATCATGATGATGTCACCGTTAGGACGCTAGATTAGCGATCATGATGATGTCACCATGAGGACACTAGATTAGCAATCATGATGATGTCACCATGAGGACGCTAGATTAGCGATCATGATGATGTCACCGTTAGGACACTAGATTAGCGATCATGATGATGTTACCATGAGGAAGCTAGATTAGCGATCATGATGATTTTACCATGAGGACACTAGATTAGCGATCATGATGATGTCACCATGAGAACGCTAGATTAGCGATCATGATGATGTCACCGTTAGGACACTAGATTAGCGATCATGATGATGTCACCATGAGGACGCTAGATTAGCGATCATGATGATGTCACCGTTAGGACACTAGATTAGCGATCATGATGATGTCACCAAGAGGACACTAGATTAGCGATCATGATGATGTCACCATGAGGACGCTAGATTAGCGATCATGATGATGTCACCGTTAGGACTCTAGATTAGCGATCATGATTATGTCACCGTTAGGACGCTAGACTAGCGATCATGTTGATGTCACCATGAGGACACTAGATTAGCGATCATGATGATGTCACCATGAGGACGCTAGATTAGCGATTATGATGATGTCACTGTTAGGACACTAGAATAGCGATCATGATGATCTCACCATGAGGACACTAGATTAGCGATCATGATGATGTCACCGTGAGGACACTAGATTAGCGATCATGATGATGTCACCATGAGGACGCTAGATTAGCGATCATGATGATGTCACCGTTAGGACGCTAGATTAGCGATAGTGGTGATGTCACCGCGAGGACGCTACACTGATAATGCCCTGAAAGCGGTTGGACAACGGTTTGATGCCAGCTCTCGACGTTCACTACGGGAGGTAAAGTTTCAAAAAGTTCGTTGCAAATTCGTTAGAGGACGTAAGAGCCAGAGACAGCATTATTTGGCAGTTTATGATTCCTGGGCTCAGTAGTTTGCCATTGCTATCTGAACAGCCGGCACTCATACCATTGTATGGGAACCTACGCAAAGCGGTCTGCTTCCAAATCGCCCGCAACTGTGTTTCAAACGCGGTATGCGGGATTACGAATTGCATCCGGAATCCCTTCGTCGCAGAGCTGGGAGGGAAAGACTGACCATGTGCACGCACACCTACAACACGTGACGGCCTGGACACTTCACATACTCACACTTACGACATGTGACGGTCTGGACACTTCACATACTCACACTTACGACATGTGACGGACTAGACACTTCACATACTCACACCTACAACATGTGACGGCCTGGACACTTCACATACTCACACCTACAACATGTGACGTCCTGGACACTTCACATACTCACACCTACAACATGTGACGGCCTGGACACTTCACATACTCACACCTACAATATGTGACGGCCTGGACACTTCACATACTCACACCTACAACATGTGACGGCCTGGACACTTCACATACTCACACCTACAACATGTGACGGTCCAGACACTTCACATACTCACACCTACAACATGTGACGGCCTGGACACTTCACATATTCACACCTACAACATGTGACGGCCTGGACACTTCACATACTCACACCTACAACATGTGACGGTCCAGACACTTCACATACTCATACCTACAACATGTGACGTTCCAGACACTTCACATACTCACACCTACAACATGTGACGGCCCAGACACTTCACATACTCACACCTACAAGTGACGGCCTGGACACTCCACATACTCTCACCTACAACATGTGACAGTCTGGACACTTCACATACTCTCACCTACAACATGTGACGTCCCGGACACTTCACATACTCTCACCTACAACATGTGACGTCCTGGACACTCCACATACTCTCACCTACAACATGTGACGTCCTGGACACTTCACATACTCACACCTACAACATATGACGTCCTGGACACTCCACATACTCTCACCTACAACATTTGACGGTCTGGACACTTCACATACTCTCACCTACAACATGTGACGTCCTGGACACTCCACATACTCTCACCTACAACATGTGACGGTCTGGACACTTCACATACTCACACCTACAACATGTGACGGCCCGGACTCTTCACATACTCACACCTACAACATGTGACGGCCTGGACACTTCACATACTCACACCTACAACATGTGACGGTCCAGACACTTCACATACTCACACCTACAACATGTGACGTCCTGGACACTTCACATACTCACACCTACAACATGTGACGGTCTGGACACTTCACATACTCACACCTACAACATGTGACGGCCCGGACACTTCACATACTCACACCTACAACATGTGACGGCCTGGACACTTCACATACTCACACCTACAACATTTGACGGTCCAGACACTCCACATACTCACACCTACAACATGTGACGGTCCAGACACTTCACATACTCTCACCTACAACATGGGACAGTCTGGACACTTCACATACTCACACCTACAACATGTGACGTCCTGGACACTTCACATACTCACACCTACAACATGTGACGGTCCAGACACTTCACATACTCTCACCTACAACATGGGAGTCTGGACACTTCACATACTCACACCTACAACATGTGACGTCCTGGACACTCCACATACTCTCACCTACAACATGTGACGGTCTGGACACTTCACATACTCTCACCTACAACATGTGACGTCCTGGACACTCCACATACTCTCACCTACAACATGTGACGGTCTGGACACTTCACATACTCACACCTACAACATGTGACGGCCCAGACACTTCACATACTCATACCTACAACGTGTGACGGTCCGGACACTTCACATACTCACACCTACAACATGTGACGTCCCGGACACTTCACATACTCACACCTACAACATGTGACAGTCTGGACACTTCACATACTCACACCTACAACATGTGACAGTCTGGACACTTCACATACTCACACCTACAACATGTGACGGTCCGGACACTTCACATACTCACACCTACAACATCTCCATCCAAATTCTTCGGTCATTGTATCTAATTGGACTTTGTACTTTTCAGTCATTTCACCAGAAATGGTTTCTTGTTTCAGCAAAGGGAAGTGACAAAACCTTTTTTCACTTGCTTGTCTGGAGAACAGTGAGTTTTGCCTGAAATGATTTTACATGTGCATACAATTCATGTGCAAACACACCCTTTCCCATAATTTGACATTCAGTTCATCTGACTTTTCCATAATTTCAATGGCAAACATAAAGTCTAACTTCCACTCTTTATTGACAATGTTAGTATTAAAGTCACATGCAATGGCCTTCATCTCTAGGAACATCACTATTTCTTCTCCGAGTTCCCACACTCGCCCCAACACCTTGCCGAGACTCAGCCATCGAACATTGGTGTGGTACAGGACATCGGAATGTTCAGTTTCCAAATCGTCAAGTAATGACTTGAACTGTCTGTGATTAAGTCCTCTTTATCTGATGAGGTTGATGACACTGACAACTGGGTCAATAACATGCTCGATATTCAAAACAGTTTTACACAGACTTTCTTGATGAATCACACAGTGAAGTGGTAATAATGTGTGGTCTGGATATTCTGCTTTAATCTTATCACTTATCAACTTTACCAAACCTACATTTTTTTCAGTCAAAGCACGAGCTCCGTCAGTTGTAACACTTGCCATCTTGTTCCAAACCAACCCAGTTCTTTCAATACAGTTAGTAAAAACCTTGAATATATCATGGCCTGTGGTTGTGTCTCTGAGTAACTCGAAACTCAGTAACTCTTCAATGAGTTTAAAAGAAGTGTTTATCTCACTTATAAATATCAATAATTGGGCAGTATTATGTACATCGGTACTCTCATCCAATGCAAGAGAGTACCACAAAAATTGTTTACTTGCATCTTGAAGTTTATGCATCAAATTGTAACTTATCTTGTCAACAAGCCTGACCACAGGTCTCATTGATAAAGTAATGTAATGTCAAATCTTTTTTTTTCTGGACACATAATGTTTGCTGCATCTAGCAAACATTCCTTGATAAACTCGCCATCAGAAAATGGCTTGTTCTGTTTTACAATTCTGTGTACAGCACAAGACTGGCTTCTGTTGCAGCATCTTGATTTGAAGACTGTTTAGTGAAAACAGTTTGCTGTTTCTCCAATTTTTTAACCAACTCCAGATATTTCCTTTCCCTCTCTTCGGTTGTTAAATTGTATCCGAAATCAGAATGTTTTGTTTGATAATGTCTTTTTAAATTGTACTCCTCGAAGACAGCCACTGACTTACGACACAACAAGCAAACTGATTTGCTACCAACTTTTATAAAATAATACTTAGTTGTCTATTCATCATTAAAAACATGGCATTCATCTTCAAACTTACATTTTTTAGTGACACTCATTGTTTTAATAACATTCTAACACTTAAAATTTTACAAATCTTTAAAAAGGAAATGAAACAAAACCTACTTCTGTCTGTGTGTGAAAATAAAATATTCAGAAAACGAGTAAACTCAGAATAAATTTCAGAAATATATCAAGACTACAACAACAAATAAATTAATTTGAACATTGTAAATGTGGAAATAGCTTATAATTTATAAGAGCAAAAAAACTTTAAAATTTAATATTTTCTTGCAAAATAAATCATTTCTTCTTCTGCGTTCATCCGGATTTTTTTTCCGGATGTGACTGCGTTGTGCCTGTTTACAGCAGAGCTGCGTTCTTGCGCTGTTAGGCCGACACATCCGACTTCTGCGGGCATTTGTTGACCGGGTTAACCTTCCCGGGGAAATAAATCATTTTATTCACCAGAGAAATATTTGTTTTTCATAAAATCATCATCATTAAATTTTTACATGTTGATAAATATTTCTCTATATTAAAATCGATAAATTCACATTTTAGCATTACATTACGAAGGCCAAGGACTGTTTACAAAAATTGAAAATTAGAAAGAAATGTTATCACTAATGTTAAAACAATCAAAACGGTACATAAAATTCTGTACAATTCAACAAAATAACTTAAAATCAAAGTAAAAAATTTTATTTCTAAATGCCCTGGAGTGCCGCATAATATCAGTTGCCGGGCCGCATGTGGCCCGTGAGCCGTAGTTTGCTCACCCCTGTCTTAGACAATGTCACCAAGCTACTACTGAGAATTATAATGAGAAGAACAAGAAAGAAAATAAAAATGGAAATTGGTGAAGAACAGTACGGATTTGTGGAAGGAAAAGGTACAAATATACACAATACAAAAACTAATAGAGAGATAAATGGAGACACAGAAAGACATATATTTGTGCTTCATAGATTATACCAACGCATTTGATAAAGTATACTATATACAACAATAAGAAAGAGACAACAGCTTTCTTTGGTCATGTGATGAGAAGAGAGGCATTGGAGAACATCGTGACAACTGGAAAAATCGAGGGGAAGAGAGGCAGAGGCAGACCAAGAGAAATGATGCTGGACGGATTGAGACAGTGGCATGGAGGAATATCATCAGCAGAGTTGATCCAGAACACCAAAGACCAAGATCTGTGGAGAGCCAAGAACGCCTACGCCAGCCGGCAGGGCACTTGATGATGATGATGATTTGATAAAGTAAAACATAATGAACTGATTAAAATGTTGGAAGATATCAACATTGATGGGGAAAATCTTACAATAATAAAGAATATTCACTGGAACCGAGTAGCAGCCAATAAAATAGGAAATAAAGAGGCCAATTATTAACAAATAAAGCAAGGAGTACGATAGGGATGTGTTTTATCACCCGATCTCTTCTCTCTATATAGCGAAGTAATAATAAGAGAGATCCAGAGATGTCAGGAATTCTAATCGGAAAAATTCTAATCACAATCTATATGATGTGTGTTGAGTTCACATCTCAATCTAGTACAATCTTATCCGTGATGAGTTTACCCAATTGCACTGTTGTATGCGTGTTTTTTGCGTGAGAAGTTCATGGGCCTTCGGCTCAGGCTGGAGGGAGAATTGTGAAAGATTCTGGTGCTTTTGCCTTGACCACAAGTAGTCTTGACTATGGAAGTCATGGCAGTAAGTAAAGCAATTACATGGCTCGAGATACAGACATTCACTGGGGCATGTTTCCTTAGCGACTCAATGAGTATGCTCAGGAAGATAGAGATGGGGTGGGTCCAAAGACAGTGGAGTGGTCACGGCTGGCTAAGATTAGTTTCATTTTCACGCCAGGGCATGCGGATGTACAAGGGAATTAGCAGACTTGCAGGTAAGGCTACTGTGGAGGGCGGACGAGCCATGGACCAGGCTGATATACTGAATACTCTACGAGAAGTATATCATTTGTGAGAACCAAGTGATGACTGTGAATCTACAACCATGGTCAGACTGCAAGAACAGCAAATTAAAAGAGGTGTGGCCAAACAAGAACACTACGCAGGAAGCCAAAAAAGATTGATAAACCAACACAGAACTGGTGTCATTAGCCACTACAAGCTGCGAGATTTGCTGAGGAGGGGATCCGAGCACTTATGGACTGAATGGTTCGATGTGCAATGAGGATGATCTGTCGACTAACTGTTTTTTTGGATCTTACATGCTTGTGTGGTGTCATTGTTTCTTGGATCTTGCATGCTTGTGTCATGTAGTTATTCCTTGGACATCTTCTTTTCTCTTCTCCTGAATTCTACCCTGCCATACAGCAGTGGGAAAAAGCACACCTTACAGAGAACCAAAGGATAAAATAAAAGCGAACTGCAGTGAACAGTGCAGTGGACAGTGGACGACCACTAACACGTCACGGCCACGCTAACGGACAACGGGAACTTGACAACGTGATACGTTGTGTTTCTTCCAAACGGAACGGACGTGGTTGTGTTTTCTAAGGACGAAGTGTTCTGGTTAGGAGCAGCGGGCAGCGGACTTGTTTCAAGCTACGAAGATATGGCAACAGTTATTGAAAACGCCATGGATAAAGGAACGACCCAGCCTTTAGACAAATAGATTCGGTGAAAGATACCAAGGACAAATTGATTCGACAAAGGAAATGGACAGATTATTGTGTCGGTAAGACAGAGGACAATGCAGAAGGTCATTAAGTACCCATAGTAAGTTAGGCCGCTCCCCGAATATCTCGGGACACTAATTTGAGTACCATCACCTATGTGCATGATCACCTGTTGACGCCAGAATAAATTCGTTTACTTCGTTCCAAGTTGTGTCGAGAATTTGTTTCTAAAGTTATCATTATTGCCAAATGTTCAATGAGCCACCGTAAGTCCAGTGGAGTGAGATTTTCCCATGGCATGGCTGTAAATTAGGAGGACTTATGATATGGCATACCCCTCCAGTATTTTCACACATACACACACACACAGGACTAGCCTACACACATGCCAGTTTGGACAACAAAACCCAACTCCATACACACATTGCTTCGGTAAAAATACAATTTAATAAACACTCCCAATTATAACAGAAAACATCACATTAGATTCACTGTAACCATGTATGCACACAGATTCATCCACACATTTTACATACATCCTGCCACACTCCGTGGCACAGGTTCTCAAATTGTGTACGTTTTTATTGCCATACACATTGCTCTCAATTCTACATATATAATCTGCGAACACTCTCCTCTCGAGATTATGTGGCTGTTTTATTGTCTCCACCTACTGATGAACATCAGAGTGTAGAGGTATCTTATAGTCTTGTATAGTCTTTCCTCTTCTACCCGGGGATGTAGAGGCACTTTACAGTCAGTCTTCTTAAGTCTGTCCTGTTCTACTCTAGAGTGTAGAGGTACCTTAGTCTTTTTAAGTCTGTCCCATTCTACCCGGGGGTGTAGACATACCTTGCAGTCTTGTTTCGTCTTTCCCCTTCTACCCTAGAGTGTAGGGTATCATCTCGTTAAGTCTTTCCTCTTCTACCTGTATGGTGAGTTCATTTGCATCTCAATCCTGTATGATCCTATCTATATGGTTCAGTCTTTCCTCTTCTACATTAGAGCATATGGTATCTTGCAGTCAAGTCTTTCGTCTTTACACAAAAACCGCACCCTCAAATATGATAAATATGTGAGAAGCAGAATAGTCTCAAGCAAGCATACAAAATAAACAGTGGCACACAATGGAATTCACAATATTCTCTCAACCAAGAAACACATATACACAAAATTCACATATATGAAATTATAGCTTCTGTAGTCACAGCAAAACAACAAACATGTCACAATAGTTGACAATTCAAAATTCCTGTCCTTTTTTCAACATCACTATCATCTAGTGTCTTGCTGGCTGGCGTGAGCAATCAATGTTGACTACCATTTCATGTGCTGATATTGTATCTAGTGTCTTGCTGGCTGGCATGAGCAATCAATGTTGACTACCATTCATGTGCTGATATTGTATCTAGTGTCTTGCTGGCTGGCATGAGCAATCAATGTTGACTACCATTTCATGTGGTGATATTGTATCTAGTGTCTTGCTAGCTGGCATGAGCAATCAATGTTGACTACCATTTCATGTGCTGATATTGTATCTAGTGTCTTGCTGGCTGGCATGAGCAATCAATGTTGACTACCATTTCATGTGCTGATATTGTATCTAGTGTCTTGCTGGCTGGCGTGAGCAATCAATGTTGACTACCATTTCATGTGCTGATATTGTATCTAGTGTCTTGCTGGCTGGCATGAGCAATCAATGTTGACTACCATTTCATGTGCTGATATTGTATCTAGTGTCTTGCTGGCTGGCATGAGCAATCAATGTTGACTACCATTTCATGTGCTGATATTGTATCTAGTGTCTTGCTGGCTGGCATGAGCAATCAATGTTGACTACCATTTCATGTGCTGATATTGTATCTAGTGTCTTGCTGGCTGGCATGAGCAATCAATGTTGACTACCATTTCATGTGGTGATATTGTATCTAGTGTCTTGCTAGCTGGCATGAGCAATCAATGTTGACTACCATTTCATGTGCTGATATTGTATCTAGTGTCTTGCTAGCTGGCATGAGCAATCAATGTTGACTACCATTTCATGTGGTGATATTGTATCTAGTGTCTTGCTAGCTGGCATGAGCAATCAATGTTGACTACCATTTCATGTGCTGATATTGTATCTAGTGTCTTGCTAGCTGGCATGAGCAATCAATGTTGACTACCATTTCATGTGCTGATATTGTATCTAGTGTCTTGCTAGCTGGCATGAGCAATCAATGTTGACTACCATTTCATGTGGTGATATTGTATCTAGTGTCTTGCTAGCTGGCATGAGCAATCAATGTTGACTACCATTTCATGTGCTGATATTGTATCTAGTGTCTTGCTGGCTGGCATGAGCAATCAATGTTGACTACCATTTCATGTGCTGATATTGTATCTAGTGTCTTGCTGGCTGGCATGAGCAATCAATGTTGACTACCATTTCATGTGCTGATATTGTATCTAGTGTCTTGCTGGCTGGCAAGAGCAATCAATGTTGACTACCATTTCATGTGGTGATATTGTATCTAGTGTCTTGCTGGCTGGCATGAGCAATCAATGTTGACTACCATTTCATGTGCTGATATTGTATCTAGTGTCTTGCTGGCTGGCATGAGCAATCAATGTTGACTACCATTTCATGTGCTGATATTGTATCTAGTGTCTTGCTGGCTGGCATGAGCAATCAATGTTGACTACCATTTCATGTGCTGATATTGTATCTAGTGTCTTGCTGGCTGGCAATGAGCAATCAATGTTGACTACCATTTCATGTGGTGATATTGTATCTAGTGTCTTGCTGGCTGGCAGTGAGCAATCAATGTTGGACTACCATTTCATGTGCTGATATTGTATCTAGTGTCTTGCTGGCTGGCATGAGCAATCAATGTTGACTACCATTTCATGTGCTGATATTGTATCTAGTGTCTTGCTGGCTGGCGTGAGCAATCAATGTGACTACCATTTCATGTGCTGATATTGTATCTAGTGTCTTGCTGGCTGGCAGTGAGCAATCAATGTTGACTACCATTTCATGTGCTGATATTGTATCTAGTGTCTTGCTGGCTGGCATGAGCAATCAATGTTGACTACCATTTCATGTGCTGATATTGTATCTAGTGTCTTGCTAGCTGGCATGAGCAATCAATGTTGACTACCATTTCATGTGCTGATATTGTATCTAGTGTCTTGCTGGCTGGCATGAGCAATCAATGTTGACTACCATTTCATGTGGCTGATATTGTATCTAGTGTCTTGCTGGCTGGCATGAGCAATCAATGTTGACTACCATTTCATGTGTGATATTGTATCTAGTGTCTTGCTGGCTGGCATGAGCAATCAATGTTGACTACCATTTCATGTGCTGATATTGTATCTAGTGTCTTGCTGGCTGGCATGAGCAATCAATGTTGACTACCATTTCATGTGCTGATATTGTATCTAGTGTCTTGCTGGCTGGCATGAGCAATCAATGTTGACTACCATTTCATGTGCTGATATTGTATCTAGTGTCTTGCTAGCTGGCATGAGCAATCAATGTTGACTACCATTTCATGTGCTGATATTGTATCTAGTGTCTTGCTAGGCTGGCATGAGCAATCAATGTTGACTACCATTTCATGTGCTGATATTGTATCTAGTGTCTTGCTGGCTGGCATGAGCAATCAATGTTGACTACCATTTCATGTGCTGATATTGTATCTAGTGTCTTGCTGGCTGGCAATGAGCAATCAATGTTGACTACCATTTCATGTGCTGATATTGTATCTAGTGTCTTGCTGGCTGGCATGAGCAATCAATGTTGACTACCATTTCATGTGCTGATATTGTATCTAGTGTCTTGCTGGCTGGCATGAGCAATCAATGTTGACTACCATTTCATGTGCTGATATTGTATCTAGTGTCTTGCTGGCTGGCATGAGCAATCAATGTTGACTTACCATTTCATGTGCTGATATTGTATCTAGTGTCTTGCTGGCTGGCATGAGCAATCAATGTTGACTACCATTTCATGTGCTGATATTGTATCTAGTGTCTTGCTGGCTGGCATGAGCAATCAATGTTGACTACCATTTCATGTGCTGATATTGTATCTAGTGTCTTGCTAGGCTGGCATGAGCAATCAATGTTTGACTACCATTTCATGTGCTGATATTGTATCTAGTGTCTTGCTGGCTGGCATGAGCAATCAATGTTGACTACCATTTCATGTGCTGATATTGTATCTAGTGTCTTGCTAGCTGGCATGAGCAATCAATGTTGACTACCATTCATGTGGCTGATATTGTATCTAGTGTCTTGCTGGCTGGCATGAGCAATCAATGTTGACTACCATTTCATGTGCTGATATTGTATCTAGTGTCTTGCTGGCTGGCATGAGCAATCAATGTTGACTACCATTTCATGTGCTGATATTGTATCTAGTGTCTTGCTAGCTGGCATGAGCAATCAATGTTGACTACCATTTCATGTGCTGATATTGTATCTAGTGTCTTGCTGGCTGGCATGAGCAATCAATGTTGACTACCATTTCATGTGCTGATATTGTATCTAGTGTCTTGCTAGCTGGCATGAGCAATCAATGTTGACTACCATTTCATGTGCTGATATTGTATCTAGTGTCTTGCTGGCTGGCATGAGCAATCAATGTTGACTACCATTTCATGTGGTGATATTGTATCTAGTGTCTTGCTGGCTGGCATGAGCAATCAATGTTGACTACCATTTCATGTGCTGATATTGTATCTAGTGTCTTGCTGGCTGGCATGAGCAATCAATGTTGACTACCATTTCATGTGCTGATATTGTATCTAGTGTCTTGCTGGCTGGCATGAGCAATCAATGTTGACTACCATTTCATGTGCTGATATTGTATCTAGTGTCTTGCTGGCTGGCATGAGCAATCAATGTTGACTACCATTTCATGTGCTGATATTGTATCTAGTGTCTTGCTAGCTGGCATGAGCAATCAATGTTGACTACCATTTCATGTGCTGATATTGTATCTAGTGTCTTGCTGGCTGGCAATGAGCAATCAATGTTGACTACCATTTCATGTGCTGATATTGTATCTAGTGTCTTGCTGGCTGGCATGAGCAATCAATGTTGACTACCATTTCATGTGCTGATATTGTATCTAGTGTCTTGCTGGCTGGCATGAGCAATCAATGTTGACTACCATTTCATGTGCTGATATTGTATCTAGTGTCTTGCTGGCTGGCATGAGCAATCAATGTTGACTACCATTTCATGTGCTGATATTGTATCTAGTGTCTTGCTAGCTGGCATGAGCAATCAATGTTGACTACCATTTCATGTGCTGATATTGTATCTAGTGTCTTGCTGGCTGGCATGAGCAATCAATGTTGACTACCATTTCATGTGCTGATATTGTATCTAGTGTCTTGCTGGCTGGCATGAGCAATCAATGTTGACTACCATTTCATGTGCTGATATTGTATCTAGTGTCTTGCTAGCTGGCATGAGCAATCAATGTTGACTACCATTTCATGTGCTGATATTGTATCTAGTGTCTTGCTGGCTGGCATGAGCAAATCAATGTTGACTACCATTTCATGTGCTGATATTGTATCTAGTGTCTTGCTGGCTGGCATGAGCAATCAATGTTGACTACCATTTCATGTGCTGATATTGTATCTAGTGTCTTGCTGGCTGGCATGAGCAATCAATGTTGACTACCATTTCATGTGCTGATATTGTATCTAGTGTCTTGCTGGCTGGCATGAGCAATCAATGTTGACTACCATTTCATGTGCTGATATTGTATCTAGTGTCTTGCTGGCTGGCATGAGCAATCAATGTTGACTACCATTTCATGTGCTGATATTGTATCTAGTGTCTTGCTAGCTGGCATGAGCAATCAATGTTGACTACCATTTCATGTGCTGATATTGTATCTAGTGTCTTGCTAGGCTGGCATGAGCAATCATGTTGACTACCATTTCATGTGCTGATATTGTATCTAGTGTCTGCTAGCTGGCATGAGCAATCAATGTTGACTACCATTTCATGTGCTGATATTGTATCTAGTGTCTTGCTGGCTGGCATGAGCAATCAATGTTGACTACCATTTCATGTGCTGATATTGTATCTAGTGTCTTGCTGGCTGGCATGAGCAATCAATGTTGACTACCATTTCATGTGCTGATATTGTATCTAGTGTCTTGCTAGGCTGGCATGAGCAATCAATGTTGACTACCATTTCATGTGGTGATATTGTATCTAGTGTCTTGCTGGCTGGCATGAGCAATCAATGTTGACTACCATTTCATGTGGTGATATTGTATCTAGTGTCTTGCTGGCTGGCATGAGCAATCAATGTTGACTACCATTTCATGTGGTGATATTGTATCTAGTGTCTTGCTGGCTGGCATGAGCAATCATGTTGACTACCATTTCATGTGCTGATATTGTATCTAGTGTCTTGCTGGCTGGCATGAGCAATCAATGTTGACTACCATTTCATGTGCTGATATTGTATCTAGTGTCTTGCTGGCTGGCATGAGCAATCAATGTTGACTACCATTTCATGTGCTGATATTGTATCTAGTGTCTTGCTGGCTGGCATGAGCAATCAATGTTGACTACCATTTCATGTGCTGATATTGTATCTAGTGTCTTGCTAGCTGGCATGAGCAATCAATGTTGACTACCATTTCATGTGGCTGATATTGTATCTAGTGTCTTGCTAGCTGGCATGAGGCAATCAATGTTGACTACCATTTCATGTGCTGATATTGTTATCTAGTGTCTTGCTGGCTGGCAATGAGCAATCAATGTTGACTACCATTTCATGTGCTGATATTGTATCTAGTGTCTTGCTAGGCTGGCATGGAGCAATCAATGTTGACTACCATTTCATGTGCTGATATTGTATCTAGTGTCTTGCTGGCTGGCAATGAGCAATCAATGTTGACTACCATTTCATGTGCTGATATTGTATCTAGTGTCTTGCTGGCTGGCATGAGCAATCAATGTTGACTACCATTTCATGTGCTGATATTGTATCTAGTGTCTTGCTAGCTGGCATGAGCAATCAATGTTGACTACCATTTCATGTGCTGATATTGTATCTAGTGTCTTGCTGGCTGGCAATGAGCAATCAATGTTGACTACCATTTCATGTGCTGATATTGTATCTAGTGTCTTGCTGGCTGGCATGAGCAATCAATGTTGACTACCATTTCATGTGCTGATATTGTATCTAGTGTCTTGCTGGCTGGCATGAGCAATCAATGTTGACTACCATTTCATGTGCTGATATTGTATCTAGTGTCTTGCTGGCTGGCATGAGCAATCAATGTTGACTACCATTTCATGTGCTGATATTGTATCTAGTGTCTTGCTGGCTGGCATGAGCAATCAATGTTGACTACCATTTCATGTGCTGATATTGTATCTAGTGTCTTGCTGGCTGGCATGAGCAATCAATGTTGACTACCATTTCATGTGGCTGATATTGTATCTAGTGTCTTGCTGGCTGGCATGAGCAATCAATGTTGACTACCATTTCATGTGCTGATATTGTATCTAGTGTCTTGCTAGCTGGCATGAGCAATCAATGTTGACTACCATTTCATGTGGTGATATTGTATCTAGTGTCTTGCTAGCTGGCATGAGCAATCAATGTTGACTACCATTTCATGTGCTGATATTGTATCTAGTGTCTTGCTGGCTGGCATGAGCAATCAATGTTGACTACCATTTCATGTGGTGATATTGTATCTAGTGTCTTGCTGGCTGGCATGAGCAAATCAATGTTGACTACCATTTCATGTGCTGATATTGTATCTAGTGTCTTGCTGGCTGGCATGAGCAATCAATGTTGACTACCATTTCATGTGCTGATATTGTATCTAGTGTCTTGCTGGCTGGCATGAGCAATCAATGTTGACTACCATTTCATGTGGTGATATTGTATCTAGTGTCTTGCTGGCTGGCAAGAGCAATCAATGTTGACTACCATTTCATGTGGTGATATTGTATCTAGTGTCTTGCTGGCTGGCAAGAGCAATCAATGTTGACTACCATTTCATGTGCTGATATTGTATCTAGTGTCTTGCTGGCTGGCATGAGCAATCAATGTTGACTACCATTTCATGTGCTGATATTGTATCTAGTGTCTTGCTAGCTGGCATGAGCAATCAATGTTGACTACCATTTCATGTGCTGATATTGTATCTAGTGTCTTGCTAGCTGGCATGAGCAATCAATGTTGACTACCATTTCATGTGCTGATATTGTATCTAGTGTCTTGCTGGCTGGCATGAGCAATCAATGTTGACTACCATTTCATGTGCTGATATTGTATCTAGTGTCTTGCTAGCTGGCATGAGCAATCAATGTTGACTACCATTTCATGTGCTGATATTGTATCTAGTGTCTTGCTAGCTGGCATGAGCAATCAATGTTGACTACCATTTCATGTGCTGATATTGTATCTAGTGTCTTGCTAGCTGGCATGAGCAATCAATGTTGACTACCATTTCATGTGCTGATATTGTATCTAGTGTCTTGCTAGCTGGCATGAGCAATCAATGTTGACTACCATTTCATGTGGTGATATTGTATCTAGTGTCTTGCTAGCTGGCATGAGCAATCAATGTTGACTACCATTTCATGTGGTGATATTGTATCTAGTGTCTTGCTAGCTGGCATGAGCAATCAATGTTGACTACCATTTCATGTGGTGATATTGTATCTAGTGTCTTGCTAGCTGGCATGAGCAATCAATGTTGACTACCATTTCATGTGGTGATATTGTATCTAGTGTCTTGCTGGCTGGCATGAGCAATCAATGTTGACTACCATTTCATGTGCTGATATTGTATCTAGTGTCTTGCTGGCTGGCATGAGCAATCAATGTTGACTACCATTTCATGTGCTGATATTGTATCTAGTGTCTTGCTGGCTGGCATGAGCAATCAATGTTGACTACCATTTCATGTGCTGATATTGTATCTAGTGTCTTGCTAGCTGGCATGAGCAATCAATGTTGACTACCATTTCATGTGCTGATATTGTATCTAGTGTCTTGCTGGCTGGCATGAGCAATCAATGTTGACTACCATTTCATGTGGTGATATTGTATCTAGTGTCTTGCTGGCTGGCATGAGCAATCAATGTTGACTACCATTTCATGTGCTGATATTGTATCTAGTGTCTTGCTGGCTGGCATGAGCAATCAATGTTGACTACCATTTCATGTGCTGATATTGTATCTAGTGTCTTGCTGGCTGGCATGAGCAATCAATGTTGACTACCATTTCATGTGCTGATATTGTATCTAGTGTCTTGCTGGCTGGCATGAGCAATCAATGTTGACTACCATTTCATGTGGTGATATTGTATCTAGTGTCTTGCTAGCTGGCATGAGCAATCAATGTTGACTACCATTTCATGTGCTGATATTGTATCTAGTGTCTTGCTGGCCGGCATGAGCAATCAATGTTGACTACCATTTCATGTGCTGATATTGTATCTAGTGTCTTGCTGGCCGGCATGAGCAATCAATGTTGACTACCATTTCATGTGCTGATATTGTATCTAGTGTCTTGCTGGCTGGCATGAGCAATCAATGTTGACTACCATTTCATGTGCTGATATTGTATCTAGTGTCTTGCTAGCTGGCATGAGCAATCAATGTTGACTACCATTTCATGTGCTGATATTGTATCTAGTGTCTTGCTGGCTGGCATGAGCAATCAATGTTGACTACCATTTCATGTGCTGATATTGTATCTAGTGTCTTGCTAGCTGGCATGAGCAATCAATGTTGACTACCATTTCATGTGCTGATATTGTATCTAGTGTCTTGCTGGCTGGCATGAGCAATCAATGTTGACTACCATTTCATGTGCTGATATTTGTATCTAGTGTCTTGCTGGCTGGCATGAGCAATCAATGTTGACTACCATTTCATGTGCTGATATTGTATCTAGTGTCTTGCTGGCTGGCATGAGCAATCAATGTTGACTACCATTTCATGTGCTGATATTGTATCTAGTGTCTTGCTAGCTGGCATGAGCAATCAATGTTGAACTACCATTTCATGTGGTGATATTGTATCTAGTGTCTTGCTAGCTGGCATGAGCAATCAATGTTGACTACCATTTCATGTGGTGATATTGTATCTAGTGTCTTGCTGGCTGGCATGAGCAATCAATGTTGACTACCATTTCATGTGGTGATATTGTATCTAGTGTCTTGCTGGCTGGCATGAGCAATCAATGTTGACTACCATTTCATGTGCTGATATTGTATCTAGTGTCTTGCTGGCTGGCATGAGCAATCAATGTTGACTACCATTTCATGTGCTGATATTGTATCTAGTGTCTTGCTGGCTGGCATGAGCAATCAATGTTGACTACCATTTCATGTGCTGATATTGTATCTAGTGTCTTGCTGGCTGGCATGAGCAATCAATGTTGACTACCATTTCATGTGCTGATATTGTATCTAGTGTCTTGCTGGCTGGCATGAGCAATCAATGTTGACTACCATTTCATGTGGTGATATTGTATCTAGTGTCTTGCTGGCTGGCATGAGCAATCAATGTTGACTACCATTTCATGTGCTGATATTGTATCTAGTGTCTTGCTGGCTGGCATGAGCAATCAATGTTGACTACCATTTCATGTGCTGATATTGTTCCCATGCCGTGATGAACAGCTGTTAGATATTCTTCTGTATTTCTATCATTCTTACCAGATGTTGCAACAAGTTCCACTTTTTCTCTTCTCATAATGTGGACAAAACATTACGACCTCCTCTTTCTAATGTTTCTCATAAGTTTAAGTTGCCTTAACCCATTTGTGAGCTAGTGCTGAGCTCTGATCATGATCACACCTTACGGGTGAAACCCGCTGTCCCGTGTTGGTCAGGAGACAGTATCTCCACCAACATTCATTCAGACGAGGGTCAGGAGACAAGTATCTCCACTAAGATTCATTCAGACGAGGGTCAGGAGACAAGTGTCTCCACTAAGATTCATTCAGATGAGGATCATGGTCGAGGTCAGACCAGCCAAGAGACTGTTTGTGGCAATGGCAGTATTCACCCTGCCGCCAGTTATTATATTATTTTAGTATTGTAGATAGTATCTTACTCAAAGTGTGATAGATTGCGACAACAGATAATGTGAATCTGTTTAAATACATACAGGTGAAATTATACAGATGAAACACAATGGTCTCATGCTGTGAATGGAGCTTGTAGATGTGTCGTGATGCTAACTGATAATATAATATTATGGCTTAGTCCATGTATAACATTACCAAATCTGTTCAACTAGTTATGAATTAAGCTGGTTTGGCCTTCAAGGCTAGTCATGGCCAAGCCAGAGGCATTTCCATCATTTAAAGAGCTTTCCATTAATACAGAGCTTTCTTCTGCTTCATTGTTCGTCTGAAATGTTTGTTTTGGACATAAATGTATTGTGTCCATTTACAGCAGAGCTGTGATATTTGCGGCTTTCTGCCCAACACATCTGATTTCTGTGGGCGTTTGTAGAGACCAGAACTTCATGTCAGTGACACGGCTACAGGACTGGGAAACTTCCAACCCAGGAACATCTGATGGTCTACCACAATGACACCATCAGTAACCAACACACAAATAAACATGATCCTGACCTTTGACGTGTGTAGATGGCGTGGCATGACATCCTCTAGAACAGCTCACCCAGGCAGTAGCTCTGCCAGTACAGGCAGTCCGCAGATACATGTAGCAAGGACATGACAGGCAGAGAGCAATGATGATACATGTAGCAAGGACGTAACAGGCAGAGAGCGATGATGATAATACACGTAGCAAGGATGTAATAGGCAGACAGCGATGATAATACACGTAGCAAGGACATAACAGGCAGAGAGTGATGATGATACATTTAGCAAGGACATAACAGGCAGAGAGCAATGATGATACACGTAACAAGGACATAACAGGCAGAGAGCAATGATAATAGATATAACAAGGATATAACAGGCAGACAGCGATGGTGATGCACATAACAAGGACATAACATGTAGAGAGCAAAGATGATACACGTAACAATGACATAACAGGCAGAGAGCAATGATGACACATGTAGCAAGGACATAAAAGGTAGAGAATAATGATGATACACATAGCAAGGACAGCAAGCAGAGAGCAATGATGATACACATAACAATGACATAACATGCAGAGAGCAATGATGATACACGTAACAAGGACATAACAGGCAGAGAGCAATGATGATACACGTAACAAGGACATAACAGGCAGAGAGCAATGTCAGAAATACAGCATTATTTTCCACCCTATGAGATGCCAATCATAACCGGTTTAATAACTTATTATCTGTCAACTTTGACTTAATACTTGTTAGTTTTCTTTTACTAATTACTTGTCATTTTGACTGACTAAATACTTGTCAGTTTTTAAACTAAATACTTGTCAGTTTTTAAACTAAATACTTGTCAGTTTTTAAACTAAATACTTGTCAGTGTTTTGACAAATTACTTGTAAATGTTTTCACTAAATACTTATTAATTTGCTTGGCTAAATACTTGTCAATTTATTTTACTGAATACTTGTCAATTAGTATGACTAAATACTAGTCAAGTTTTTTAATTAAATACTTGTCAATTTATTTTACTGAATACTTGTCAATTAGTTTGACTAAATACTAGTCAGTTTTTTAATTAAATACTTGTCAATGCTGACTTCACACCTGCCATTTTGACGAGTGGGTCCGCTTCTTCTCCAAACACCTGCCAATTTATTCACTGACACACTTGTCAATTGATTCATTTAATAATACTTTACAGCTGATTCAAGTAATACTTGTCAATCAATTGTTTTAATTCCTATCTGTTGATTCTGACTTGCATTAGTCAACTCTTCGATATAATAAGGGAATAAAGTTAGTGTCTGACTGCATGCTACAAGACGTCAGCCATGTTTGGCAGGTATTCACTGTCATACTTCCTGTCACCCAGAATGTGCTGATACAGTCCAGGCTTTAATTTGTCTGCTGCTGCCAAAACAATGCGCCAGTCTCCCTCCAGTGTGAGGCTAAGGTCCTGCCTCAGTTTCTTCACATTAACTCGAGCAGACGTGGAGGTAGGCAAGCTAAAACAGGTGGGAAGAAACAACATCTTCACATTAACTCGAGCAGACGTGGAGGTAGGCAAGCTAAAACAAGTGGGAAGAAACAACATCTTCACATTAACTTGAGAGTAGAGGAAGGCAAGCTGAAGCAGGTGGGGAGAAACAATATCATGCCATCAGTATGTGTACAATTTATCAGCTACAAAGATTTGTCAACATACAAAATAATTGTCTCACTGACCATACTCTGCATACTTATGTGGAAAATGCACTCACCAATAAAAAGCTGTTGACTGTATTGAGAAGAAGAGTGTTCAAGTGCTGTATAGAACCTATTCTGTTTGTGCGTGTGAAATGTCGGACATAAAGCAGACATGCTGAGAAACATCTAATGGCAGTGCAAATAATTCTATGGATGGATAGAGAAACAAATCTGACAGTCTTTCAAGAAACAAATGAGAAGTATAAACTGATTAGAGAAATTAGACGTAGACAGTCAGTATTTGTGAGCACATGAGGAGAAATCAACACGAAAACTTAGCGACAACTAGCAGAACTGAGGGGAACAGAGCAAAGGGAAATATGTCTGGATGGTTTGGCCACAGGACAAGAACATGGAGTTGATCCATGACTAGTGATCATGCGAGATGGGATGCCCATGCTTATTAGCATGATGATGATTGATTGATTGATTGATTGATTGATTGATTGATTGATTGATTGATTGAGTGAGTGAGTGAGTGAGTGAGTGAGTGAGTGAGTGAGTGAGTGAGTGAGTGAGTGAGTGAGTGAGTGAGTGAGTGAGTGAGTGAGTGAGTGATTGATTGAGTGATTGATTGATTGAGTGATTGATTGATTGATTGATTGATTGATTGATTGATTGATTGATTGATGATTGATGATGATGATGATGATGATGATGATGATGATGATGATGATGATGATGATGATGATGATGATGATGATGATGATGATGATGATGATGATGATGATGATGATGATGATGATGATGATACTCTGCAGAAGTGGAGTTATCAGATGGCACGTTTACTAGGTTACCATATCAAGAGATATTTCTGCAGACCGAAGTGGATAAGTCTCAGTTGGGAAGGTTGTTTCAGAGATGACTTGGTCATGTCTCTAGAATGGGAGACAACTGGCAGCAACAACAAGCTCGGCAGAAACAAGTTCAGGATTCTCCTTCTGGACCAGCCAAAATGTCCAGTGCCAGGAGTAACCTGTGTTATGTATGTGAGGCCAGCTCTAATTATTCGCTATGGGAGGAGCAGAATGACCACCTATTTCTGCCTGCATGCAGGTCTTACAAATGTGACCCCTGCACTTCACACAACCACAACAGGTTCATTCTGCAGGACCAAATGTGTACATTTCTGTTGTCGGATATGTCATTCATAGTTTTGTTTCTCCTTTTTTATTTTGTTTGTTGAAAACTAACATTTCATTTGGTGGAAAAATGTGATTCAGTGTGCATCTTTCATATGTGCCAAGAACCCTGGCACACAAGTGAGACAGTCTTCTTGTCAGTTCTGGCTTAATGTAAACCACATTCCTCCATGGATATCTCTCAAGATCTGGGCACACAACTGAGACGGTCTTCTTGTCAGTTCTGGCTCAATGTAAACCACATTTCTCCATGGACAGCTCAAGATCTGGGCACACAACTGAGACGGTCATCTTGTCAGGTCTGGCTCAATGTAAACCACATTCACCCATGGACAGCTCAAGATCTGGCAGCAGTAATGATGTCCTGCAGTCACTTAGCAATAGAGGACTACACTTGAAGCCTCAAAGAATGACTAATGGCCACGACAACTGCTACGTCTGGTGCAGCTACTTTTTGTTGTTCTTCCTCCTCCTCTTAATCTTGCGTACATGGCATCGAACCCATTTCTCTCACCATCGACATCTGAAAACCTGCACATACAGCTGTACATAAACGACGACATACTTACTTATCTCCTTCCAGATACTTGATAAGGCAGAAAGCTCGTCGCTGTAGTGTGTGCATAAAATGACGAATGTAAGCCTCGCGCCTGCCATTGTCTTGCGGCAACTTGTAGACCTGACAAAAATATTTGTTTGTGTTTCATCAATTCAATCTGTGTATCTTTTATCCAATGTCACCAAGTGGTTACAATAAATGTTTACATACAGGCAAGTGATGTCATTTTCCCGACAGGATATACTAGGGGATATGGCCATCATCATCATGTGCCCCACCGGCGGGCGTAGGCTAACATGGCTCTCCACAGACCTCAGTCCTTAGTGTTCTGGATCAAATCTAATGATGATATTCCTCCATGCCACCGTCTCAATCCATCCAGCATCCTTTATCTCAGTCAGACTCTATCATCTCCCTGATCTTTCCCATCGTCACGATGTTCTCCAATGCTACGCTTCTCATCACATGTCTGTCTCGGTCTTATAGTTGACTATAATGTTCTTCTTTCATTGGCATGCTCCAGGCATAATAAATGTACTGAACTAATTAACAAATGTTTAACAGTAGTACTGTACTATCTAACAAATGGATAACTACAGTAGTAATGTACTATCTAAGAAATGGATAAAAACAGTACTGTACTAATTAACATATGGATAACAACAGTAGTGTACTATCTAACAAATGGATAACAACAGTAGTAATGTACTATCTAACACAACAAACATTAGAGTATGTAGCTGGAATGGTTGGGAGAACTGACAAAATAACGTCCCGGCTGTGATGTTCAAACCAGATTTGTATGTTGCTACTGGTGAAAAAATACATATAGTTTTCACGACAATGTGAGTGAACAGACCATAAAATCCTGGCTCTGTTTACACATATCTCAAAATCAAAGTCTGACAAATATATGGTTTTTTTCTGTTGTTAGTCAAACCATGGGATTGATTGATTGATTGATTGATTTAGGAACCGACATCACAGCATTCGGGACATTCCCATAAGCGCTCCGTCTCCATCCTCAGCAGCCAGCGAAGAGTTCCAACACTAATAGTTCCAGTAGCAATCTGATTATATGTCCGTCTCGCCTTTCCTCCGAGCGCCGAGCGTCGGCCAGATCCCCTCGTCATACCTCGTTGTCTCATTCTTACCAGACCATGGTGCTCCATCTGCTCCTCCGAGGTGTACACGTGCTCCCACAAGGCCGCAACCACGTCTGCCTTGTCATGCATCAATACTCCACCAAATTTTGCCGAGCCAGCCAATCTGTCCGCCTGTTCATTCCCCAGCACACCGGCATGCCCAGGAGAAAAGATCCAGGTGATGCTTACTACCCGTGACCTCTGAAGCGAAGCAAGCCACTCCGCACGAAGCCTACCTGTTCTCACCCTTCTCAGCATGCTTTCTGAGTCAGTTACAATCACAATGTGTGTATGTATCGTGTTTTCTATCCAGCGGAAAGCTGCACTGACCGCCTCCACCTCCATTCTTAAGCTAGATGTAGTGTTATCATACGCCAGGCTCTCCTGCACCAAACGCCGACCATTAGTTTTTGCCAAGAACCCCCAGGCACTTCTCCTACCTCTCAACCATGGGAAACAATAGCTAAATCACGAAACAAAACAGATTTATTGTGAGTGCAAGTAATTCCATGTAGAAAGAGCTTACATCTTCGAGTAAATCTCTGACAAGGCTCTCAGACATGCTGGAGGCGGGAATCAGTTTTGCTGGCCTGGAGAACACAATAATCATTAAAAGGTATGAAATTATTCATCACGACCTGAAAACTTACATATAAGACAATATATAATATATATATATATATATATATATATATATATATATATATATATATATATATATATATATATATATATATATGAATTGTAGAGACCATGTGTTGCCCATGCAGTATGATCCCTCTCTCGGCCTGGCTAGTTTACTCCAGAAGAAAGGTATCACCAATACATCTGGAACAAGACAAGCTGCAGAAGCTGCCGGATCAGTAAAGCAATGCTCTAACTGTCCGTCTGAAGGAACTTCGATCTGAGACCAATTGCCAACCGAGGATTAGGGCCTTGTCTTATATACACACTAGCAAGGAAAATGTCCATTCAGCTTCTCTTCCTTCCTGACATCACTTCCTGTGTGAGGTCAGTGGAGATTGCAGGACCAGTTTCCCCCTGGTCTAGACATCTTTGTGGTTCAGCCTTTGCACAGACTTGGTGCAGTCTCCATCAAGGTCAGCATCCCCAGGATCACCATGCCGTGAAATTCCAGTACCAGTCTTGCATATCACATTAGTTTATGAGCTTGGAGAAGGGAGATATAGCTCTGCACCACAAGAGAACAATCTCTACATCAACTCCGACAGATGAGACAACCAACCAACCAACCATTTCCTGTTTGTGAGTTAAGACAGATGCCTGGTGGGCAGTATATCTCCTAACAGAAACAACAATAGTATCACCATCACCAACCAAGCTGGATACCTGATCCCACTGAAAACCTTCACTGTAAAAACTGTCTGTCAACTGTCATTTACTGCCAATATAGTACCTTGTGGTGTATGGCTGGGGAGTCTTTGAGCCTTAGGAATTAAGGCCACCTGGCTAGTGCAGTCGCTGTGAGCTGTGCAGGTTAGGATTTCTTTTTGCCCTCGACAGAAAAAAATCCTACACCTTACTGAGGATTCGAACCCGGATCTCCCAAAGGAGAACCTGGCATTCTAGCCACTTGACCAGCACCTGTAAAAACCAACCAAAATCCTGAACAAGTCTTCAGAGGCAAGGAGAGAAATAATTCAGTCAGCCAAGATGAAAGGAAGCAGTTTCCCTAGAAGGGACACACACAGTGAAGAGAATGAGACACTAAGGCAGGGGGTAATACGGGAAATAAAACAAGTTGCATGTCCTGTGCAGGACACTGCAATCAACCCTGGCCTTGAAAATACATGCAAGGAAACCCCAGTAATAAGAAAGGGTAGAAGCTGGCGAGGAGACTGTCCTCCAGGCCGGCTACCAAAGTATTATCTTCACATTCCCTGTTGCAGGGCTCTCGTCCCCCTCTCCAAGTCCAGACATCAGTGGGGTGTGCACAGCTGGTACTGGAGTTTCACATCTGGTACTGGAGTTTCACATCTGGTACTGGAGTTTCACATCTGGTACTGGAGTTTTACAGCTGGTACTGGAGTTTCACATCTGGTACTGAGTTTCACATCTGGTACTGGAGTTTTACAGCTGGTACTGGAGTTTCACATCTGGTACTGGAGTTTCACATCTGGTACTGGAGTTTTACATCTGGTACTGGAGTTTCACATCTGGTACTGGAGTTTCACATCTGGTACTGGAGTTTTACATCTGGTACTGCAACTTCACATCTGTAGAGAGGCATAACATGATGTCACCAGGTCATGATATATCACAGCACCCACAGACTGGCTGGGGCTAAGCCTGGGTTGGTCATGTTGCCTCCACAAGTGTAGGTATGTCATTTTCAACAGATTGCAAGCTAATGGTCAGAGGAAAGGTGTGTCAAATGAAGAAGAGGTTGTAATCATAGAGGAGAAGGAGTTGTGTCATGGTACAATTTGCGTCTTGAATTCAAGCAGTGTTGGTACAGTTTGTGGTGTCAGGTAAATGTTACTTAGACATTAAGAAACTGAAGGATGGTAAACTCCCTCCTGGCCTTGGGGTAGTGTATCAGACATCCACCTTCTCAAGTAAGGACATAACACTAGGAGGACCATTGTTTAATAATACATCGGCAGGTGGATTTTAGCTACACAGGTATAATAGAGTTTGTGCACAGTGCTGAGATTCTGCTATTATCTTGTACAAGATGAGACTGGACCTCTTACAGAGGTACCTGTGTGCTAGGAAAGTGAACGAACGAACGAACAAATGAACTTTATTTTAAAAGGGTAACAAATTAGGCACGCAGGCCCGTCTTACATTCGGCCCTTTCAATCACTCATCTTTCATTCATCAAATGTGCATGTTACATTAACATAGGGGAAAAAAACATTGTCAAATGGATTTTGTAAGCATAAACAATGCTATTACGCATGATACATTCACATGAGAAAACAAAAAAAAAACATTGTCAAATGAAAGTTGTAAGCAAAACAGTGCATATTGCAATCTTGTGAGACACATCCCCCATCCACTCTCATATCCCGCAGCCACCAACACATGCTGCATGTTACATTAACATAGGGGAAAAAAACATTGTCAAATGGATTTTGTAAGCATAAACAATGCATATTACGCATGATACATTCACATGAGAAAACCAAAAAAAAAACATTGTCAAATGAAAGTTGTAAGCAAAACAGTGCATATTGCAATCTTGTGAGACACATCCCCACCCACCCTCAAATCCGCAGCCACCAACACATCCCCCACCCACCAAATCTCCCCCAGCCACCCATACATACCTCCACGCACTCACACAGAACCAGGCAAACATACATGCCGCCACCCACCCACTGATCCCCCACCCACACACATTTCCCCACCCACACATCCTCACACACCGAGGAGGAGGAGGAGGAGGAAGGAGGAGGAGGAGGAGGAGGAGAAGAAGAAGAAAAAGAAGAAGAAGTGATCCCTGGCAAGCCAACCTAAACCATGAACAAATCCTTGAGCAAATACTACTGTGGGGGTTTGTTGCTGCCTCCAGCAGACCTCTTAGCATGAAGTCCAATATTATGGGATATTACACTGATTACAGAATATAAGATTCATGACATGGCAGGCTAGTTTAATATTATCTAGACACTAATTGAGAAAACCTGTTAGTTAGTCGACAGATCATCCTCGTTGCACATCGAACCATTCAGTCCATAAGTGCTCGGATCCCCTCCTCAGGCAAATACCGCAGCGTGTAGCGGCTAACGACGCCAGTTCTGTGTTGGTTTATCAATCTTCTTTGGCTTCCTGCGTAGTGTTCTTGTTTGGCCACCCCTCTTTTAATTTGCTGCTCCCGCAGTCTGGCCATTATTGTAGATTCACAGTCATCACTTGGTTCTCGCAAAAGTCTCACTTCTCGTAGAGCATTCAGAATGTCAGCCTGGTCCATGGCGCGTCCGCCCTCCACAGTAGCCTCACCTGCGAGCTTGTCAGCCCGCTCATTTCCTTGTACTCCCGCATGACCTGGCACGAAGATGAAACTAATCTTTGCCAGCCGAGACCGCTTCAGAGGCAGCAACCATTCTCTTCGGATCGACCCCTCCTCTATCCTCTTGATCATGTTCATTGAGTCGCTAAGGAAACAAGCCCTAGTGAATGTCTGTGTCTCGAGCCATGTTATTGCTTTACTTACTGCCATGACTTCCATGGTCAGGCTACTTGTGGTTTCAGTAAAAGCACCTGAGTCCTCCTTCACAATTCTCCCTCCAGCCCGAGCAGTAAAGGCCCATGAGCTTCTCACATGTCGGACGACCGACCCATCTGTGTAGATGACCGCGTCACCGTCTAGCGAATTCTCGAAAATCAACGCTTGTACTTCAGCCTCCACAGCAGCCGGATTTTCTTGTCTGCATTTTCTATCTAGTTGGATGCAAACTGAAAAGGATGTGCAGAAGTCTGTTGGCACTTGCACCCACTCCTCGCCAGGTTCTAAGTCCTCAAGTGAACACACCTGTAGAAGAATGTCTTCGGCTTGACCCATCCACGACCGTCCTCTTTTTAACCTGCTGCCCTTCACCTTCCTAATTTCACTATGCAGTGGATGTTGTGTGTTTGCGTTAATTCTGAGGTAGGCGCGTGCCCTGCAAACTTGTATTCTCTCTTCAATGGTTGGAAAATCAAGAAGGTAGCGCATCGCCCTGCATGCTGTATCTCTTGTACATCCAAGAATAATGCGCATAGCTTCATTCTGTATCCTTTCCATCCTTTCTATCTGCTTATGGCTGAGAGTCAGGATTGCCATTGCATACTCCAAAACAGACATGACCAGCCCCTCGTACAGAAGACATAGATGGCACTGCTCACAGTTTGCTGCCGCCATCACCCGCATCGCTGCCAAACCCCTGCTTGGCCTTTGTTATCACCTGGTCTATGTGCACATTATAAGCAAGGCTTCGATCAAACCGTATCCCCAGGTAATTCATTGCCTGCGTTCTTTCCACCGTCTCTGAACACAGCATTACAGTTGGTGTTGGATTGTTGATAATATGATTATTCAACGAGAACCAAGTCACTGTTGCCTTTGTTGGGTTGACCATTGCCCCAGCTTCATCACACCAAGTACTTATGCGACGAGTTCGGTTTGTAGTTCCACAGCAACCTCCTCTCTATCCTTACCCTGACGATACACTAAAACATCATCGGCATACGACAATGTCCTGCCAGGTCCAGTGATCTGCTCACTGGTGATTCTCACTGTGTAGGCGTTGAACAGTACCGGAGATAATGGTGATCCCTGTGGTAGGCCAGGATATATTGTTGTTGGTTCCGAAGTCCAACTGCCACATCTAAAAACTACTTTCCGTTGGTAGAGGGCTGCAGCGATCCAACTAAGGAGGAATGGACTTACGTTTAGTTCAAGAAGCTGAAACATTAAAAAATCCAGTGGTACTCTGTTGTATGCGTCCTCAAGATCAATCGCTGCAGCAACGGTTTCAGTGCCTGAGTGGAAACCTTCATAGACATCATGGGCAAAGACTGCTGCATTGGTCCAGGTTTGAGAAAACCTGTCACAAGCACGACTAGCAAGTCCTTTCTCTGGAATTCCCATGGCCACAGAAATAAAAGGAAACCTAAAAACACATGCAGAAGAGAACTGGAGGCAGAGATGAATTATATGGGAGGACATGGAGGCAGCTGCCAGAGATGGCAAAATATAACAGGACTTGGTGTGAGTTGGTTGAAGGATTACGCTACATTGGGAAGAATAAGGATTTGGAGAGAAAGAAGAACAAGAAGAAGACAAACAATAAGAAGAAGAAAGCACCAACACTTATTATTTTCATTGAAATCCCTCAACATTCAAGAACATGCATAATCTGACCTGTCTCCGTAGCCCTCCTGCCCCTGGAAGAGTTCCTCCAACTCTCTGACCGCAGCCTCGTGGCTCAGCCAGGGGTGGTCAGTAGCTGAACTGGAGTGGCTGATATCCCGAGTGTCCATGTCGATGATTGTTGTAGGGTACTGACTACACATTAAGTCACTACGGCTAATATTTTTGGTACCATCTTCATTCTGAAAACAGAGATGCATAAACATGTTACTCCAGTTCGTAATTCACAGAGTTTAAGTTATTAATACCTATTGACGGGTTAGTACAAGGTACGGTCATTATAGTACTGGAATCTTGGCTAGCACAAAGTACAGTCCATAAGGTGCTAGAATCTTGGCTAGCACAAAGTACAGTCCATGAGGTACTGGAATCTTGACTAGCACAAAGTACAGTCCAGGAGGTACTGGAATCTTGGCTAGCACAAGGAACAGTCCATGTGGTGCTAGAATCTTGGCTAGCACAAAGTACAGTCCATGAGGTACTGGAATCTTGGCTAGCACATAATACAGTCCAGGTGACACTGGAAACTTGAGTACAATGTGCAGCCTTTGTAGGCAGGAATTTTGAAGAACACAAAGTGCGGCCAATGCAGGATCTGAATCTCTTGAATGCATCATCCTGAATATCTAGACTTGCTCTGTGCATTTTCTGACATTCTGCAAGCTCAAGGATATGGTTATAAACATCAGTCTTGTCCCTGGATCACCCTGAGACAAGCCATGTGCATGGATGTCCGACCCACACGAGCCTGCATGTGTATCACACAGGTATTCCCCGTCATTTGCTAGGAGGAGGAGTGGAGGCTATGGTCTACTTCTTCTGTCTGCTAACTCTCTATGGAACAAAGGCCCTCAATTGATACCAAGCCCATGCAATCAGCTCCATGTCCGCTCTATTAATCTGTGGGTTACCTGGCCAAGTGGTGACTAGGCAAGCAGGGCCAATAATGGGTTGTTTGTCTCTGGGCACGGTTTTGCTAGTGCATTTTTCCCTATTTTGACTTGTGGCTACTGAGTTGAGTGCTTGGTACAACACTGTGAGGTATGGTTCCTTCACAGTGCATTGTGTTTGTGCCCACGTTTTTGGTTGTGATGTGAAGTGTAAAATTTAAGACAATGGCGGACAGTTATCTGCCAGCACTTCAGCAACTGGCATCAAGTGATAATGATTGTATAGCTACTGGGGTTGTTCTTGCATGGCTGTCTCCGTGAGTTCATGTGGGACAGTGGTGTGGTTTTTGACAGCACAGGAATGGAGCAATTATGGGCCGACCTACTGCTATGATGTTGAAACCTACCTATTCATCTGTCTCGAATTCTCTTCTCTGTGTGTCTTTATGTCTCCCTCCATTTCTTTTGTCCAGTGGGTAGTCACACAGCAGCATCATTGTATACTTCCAGGGTATCACATGATCACGTTATCCAGCTGCTTGCTGTCGTCTAGATGATGGGTCAGGAATTGCCTGGAGTTGATTGCTTGGTTCTGGAAGATACTCCTGGTTGACCGTGAGTTTGATGTGGAGGGAGTAAAGGTTCATTCCACATGTGACAGAGAAAACACATGATGGAAACCACATTCTAGACAGATCACATAATGTGATGATAATGGTGAGGATAGTGTTGATGGCGATGGTCTTGGTAGTAATGAATGATGATGGTTGTGATGAAGTTGATGATTGCAGTGGTGATGGTGATGATATTTCTGAGATGAGGATGAGAATGTGGTGGTGATGATGATGGTAATCACTGCATGTGGTGATGGGTAGTGATGATGATAATGAAGAAACTTATGGTCAGAAGGAAGGGGAAGATGATGATGATGCTGATGATAGGACATAGTAATGTTGACAGGAGAGGTGACGACGACTGTAACAATAATGACGCGGCAACAGTTTTGGTGACGATAACTGTGACAACAATGACATGACAACAGTGGTGATGACGACCGTGACAATAACGACGCTGGTAAAAGTACCTTTAAACATCCCTGAACACAGAGATCTTGAAAGTAAGGCCACTTGCGTCCGCTCAAAGCTGCCCTGGAGCACAGCCGCTCACTATCCCAACAGAACAGACCCAGTGTGTAGACCAGCATGTTGACCCTGTCTACACGCGAGCCAATCACCAGGCTGCGGCCAAACGTCATTAAATGGGACACTATCACCTGCCTCAGGAACTCCAGCTCCAGCGTGTGTGGTGAGATAAAGGCTGTGTAACTTAACTGAAACAAACAGTTTACAACCAATGATCAAATTAACAATCAAATCACTCAAGTTCAACCATATATTATTCAGTGATCAATCTAAGTATCAAATTATTCAGGTTCAACTATATATTATGATCAGGACAAGAATAAAATCATTCAGGTTCAACCATAAATAATTCAATATTGATACAAGAATAAATTATTTAGGTTCATCCATAAATTGTTATCAAGACAAGAATAAAATCACCCAGGCTTAACCATAAATTGTGATCAATCCAAGAATCAAATCATTTAGGTTCATCACAGGTGTCTAGTTGGTCATGTGTCGAAGTATACATGTTCCTGCAGCGAGGCGTTGCCATCATTTGGCAGTGACAGGTTCAAATCCCTGTGGGGTAACTACAGCTTTACATTTGTATGTTGTCTAGTGTGCCCTCTACTCTGTATTACTTTCTTCTACTTCTGTGAGTGCCAAACAATACATATGAGTTGATTTATGAGCTGGATGAGGTTAGACCTAGGTTGCCTGGGAAAGTTAACCCGGTCAACAAATGCCCGCAGAAGTCGGATGTGTCGGCCTAACGGCGCAAGAACGCAGCTCTGCTGTAAACAGGCACAACCCAATCACGTCTGAAGAAAAAAAAAAACTGGATGAACGCAGAAGAAGAAGAAGAAAACCTAGGTCGGCAATGTTTCCTCCACAAACTTCAGGCATCTCATTGTCAACACACTCCAACACAATACTTCAACATTTGGTTCATCGTCACAGCAACCTTCAACATTTGGTTCATCATCACAGCAGCCCTCAACATTGTAGACACACTACATACAGGAGCGTGAATTCCAGCTATGATGATCTAGTTCAACCACCACATCAGGTGAATTTCTCTACCCCTACACAACTATTGGGCTGACTCGTAATCTATGTGCCAGGTTGTTCTGGGAATGTCAACATGAAGGAAGAGAGATGGTCACTGCAATAAGTCCTATCCCTTAACAATTGTAGGTCAATATCTGTCATGAAATGCTCTGTGATTTTACAAACATACCTCTATCTTCTGTGGCAGGCCAACTTCCTGCAGGGATGAGAGCATGTCCATACATGCCCACAGCCAGGAGGACAGGTCTGCCAGCCCAGACGTTCCAAAGTCTTTCTGTTCAATGGACACAATTATTTCATCATGTAGAAAAGAGTTTTCATAAAGAAAAAACATCATTTCATAATGAAGAAACATTTCATAATGAAGAAAACATCATTTCATAATGAAGAAACATCATTTCATAATGAAGAAACATTATTTCATAATGAAGAAAACATCATTTCATAATGAAGAAACATCATTTCATGATGAAGAAACATCATTTCATAATGAAGAAAACATAATTTCATAATAAAGAAAACATTTAATAATGATGAAAACATTTCATGATGTAGAAAACACTGCATAATGTTTTACAAAAAACATTTCACAATGCAAAAATCATTTCATAATGTATAAAGGATTATTTCATAATGTAAACAACATTATTTCTTAATGCAGACAGGATACTTCCATAATGCTGGGGGAAAAAAACATGCGGACTAAATGACAAACAATGCACCAACACAAGCACAAAGAAGCATGGACAGGGCTAACTAACATCCTGTCATTTCAATGCAGTGCAGACCCAGCTGGCTGGTTGACATCGACAAGCACTGACACTAGCTGGACTTCGGCGTGAGGCCTGGCTGAACACTTCAGTGTAATTGCTTCATAATGTGACTCCATTTATAATACTGAGATGAGCATTTCATAATGCAGAAAGAATGATTTCATAATGTAGACAGGATCACTCCACAAAACAGACAGGATTATTTCATATTGTAGACAGGATCATCCGATAATGTAGACTTGTTACACAGACTTAAGAACATGTGGAACAAGACCAAGCTGGAGTACAATTTGTCACAACATGAATCTTTCCTGTGGCAACAAAAAGACGTGAGTCACAGGCCAGTTCACAATCACTAAAACAGAAAATTGAGGCTTGTGAACTGAAATGTGACAGTAAAGATCTGAGAGTATCGTGGACCAAGAAGAAGACAAAAATGGAAATTCTACGAGATCTGAACATGGAAGAAACCTGGTTCATGAACAACGTCATAACTCAGATACTGGAATAATTTGGCCACATACCATATGACAGTGACTCAGGAGGAACAGTGGCTCGGGAGGAACAGTGGCTCGGGAGGAACAATGGCTCGGGAGGAACAGTGGCTCAAGAGGAACAGTGCTCGGGAGGAACAGTGACTCGGAAGGAACAGTGACTCAGAAGGAACAGTGACTTGAGAGGAACAGTGACTCGGGAGGAACAGTGACTCGGGAGGAAAGACAGACATTAACACACACATACATACACACATATTTAAAATGCCTAACTAGCACACGAAATGCACAAACACAGACAGACAGAAGAACAACGGGGAGAAAAGAGATGGTGAAGGGGCAAGAGAGGGACACAGAGAAAGACTGACAGTGGGATGGCTGGAGAGGAAAAGAGTTATGGCGAAAATGTAAGAGATAAAAAGGGTGACAGAGAGATATGAGTGTGTGAGGGAAGGAGAAGAAAGAGAGAGAACTCACCTTGACACACATAACTCTGAGCTTTGCCACTATTCGAGTCAGCCAAGCATGAATCAGATCTCCCTGGGGACACAGAAACCAGGCATCAGACACGACCAGGATGGACAACTATGAGACCTACCTACTCATCATCATCACCACCACCACCAAGTGTCTTGTCCACTGACATGGATGATCCTGCTGCTGCACATCTTCAGATCTCCAACATAAAGTATCAATTTGTGTGCTGATTCCTGTCCATGCCAAGAAGGCAGACCTAGTGATGACCATAATGTGTGTCTTCTTACAATTTACTTCTTACCCCAGTTATTCAAATGTGTCATATACATACCTTTGTTGGTGGGGTCCACCTGTCTTTGTGGGTGGCGAGTGTGTTTTGGTTGGGGGATCAGGTGAGGGCAGTGTGTGTGGGTGGGGGATGTGCGGGAGGGGGATGGGTCGGTTGGTGGGGTATGTATGTGTCCCTTGGTGTGCGTGTGTGTCGGTAGGTGGGGGTGTGTATGTGTCCCTTGGTGCACGTGTGTGTGGGTAGGTGCGGGTGTTGTGTGGGTGGGGTGATGTATGGATAGGTGGGAGATGGGCCTCATAACATGGTAATTAGCCTTGTTTATGTTTACAACATTCATTTCACAATGTTTATTTTTCTTCCTATGTAAATGTATAATGCTCTTGATGAACGAAAGACGAGTGATTGGAAGGGCCGAATGTAAGACGGGCCTGCGCGCCCAATTTGTGACCCTAATAAAGTTGATTTGATTTGATTTGATATTGGCTTCATTTGTCACGAATCGCACCTCGCTGTCTGGAGATCAGCATGGCTGAATGAAACGCCCGGTGTACTGATGCTGAGGTAGAATGAAACGTCTGGTCTCAACCCCTACACCGGTCAGTTAGACTAAAATGTTAACTTCTCGCCAACTTGGGGATGAAAAATGAAAGTTGGAGTAGGTTCGCCCGATGGCGAGGGACATTGGTAATAGGGAAAGACCTCAGTCACAATGAAACAGCACAATGTCAATACTCATTAAGTTTCCATGTTTCCATCATCTGTGACATCATATTATAAAGTCAACTGCATTGACTGTTTCATCAAGTGTGTGGCTCAATACTTCTAACTTCAACAAGCATTTCCTTGGGTTTGTTTTCCCTAGCCTGTGACTGTCCTGGGGGGACAAGACAACAGGTTTGTGTCTCTTCATCTAGTCCCTGACCCTGGACCTGTCAGACATGGTGACCTTATTAGCAGCTGCACAACTGTCTGCAACGCCCTTGGGATCATTGGAACAAACAAGCCCATCGACCACTTCAAGATGAAGACACAATAGAGGGGTCTCGGTCGTCTACCCCAGGTAGCTTGCTGCTGTTAACACTGCTGATTCAAGTTTCATGCTCTTTCAAGATTTGAAGAAATGGGGGCTGGTGACGACTTGGGTGAGGCAAGTAACACATTCATTCTGAGTATAAATATGATCTCTCTATGTAATGTGCTAGACATAATTACCGATTGTCTTATCAAAATATTACTCATGTAATGTACAGATGTAGTTTTATTAATTGTTTTTACTCTGCCACATGAAAGCCTTTACATAACCAGAGTTCTTCTTCCGCATTTGTCTAATATTTTTTGTTGTTTGGTATTTGCATTGCTTCTGCTAACAGCATGTGTCTGCTAACAGCATGTGTCTGCTAACAGCTGAGCTGAAAAGGGCCTTTCGGCCCACATGTCTGACTTCCTCCCACAATCTGTGGGCTGGGTTAGCTTTCCCCAGTTGTTTGATTGAAAACCCTACTCTCTCAATGTGATGTTGTCATCTGTACTTCTTCCCGCTACAATGGTGCCCCACAAAACAAGGTTCAAGCCTGTATCTTTTGTTCCGAGACTGGCATTCACATCACTAAGCTACCCTGTTCTCATAAGTTTTTTAAATACCTTAATGAAAATTCTTAAACAAGAGTATCGGTACAACTATCTCAGAACAGTCGTGAGCGCCATGGCGAAGGTAGCTTTTTGCAAACAGGAAAACAATACTGACCAATAAAAATACATCAATTGCAGTGAGAAAAAGAGTGTTGAAGTGCTATATAGAACCTACACTGCTACATGCATGTGAAATAAGCAGACAAGCTGAGAAACATCTTATGGCAGCGGTATTGTGGTTTCTAAGGAAAGCCGGCCTCCATGACGATGATGCAATTTACCCGCGTTCAAAACACAGCGGCCACCGATTTGGCAGTACACCATGCTGCGCTGGTTTTAACGTGTTGGTATGTGAGTCGATCATTCAGAAAGCAATGGCAAACTACTGAACGTAAAATCTTGCCAAGACATCAACAGCAGTAAGATGCTGGTGTTTACTGCAATGTCCTGTAAGGAATATACAACTTTTTTTTTAAAGGGAAAGTTACAAGAATACCACAGACAAACAGAAAAATAAATGAGAAAGTTATACAAGAAACAAATGAAAAGCGTAAAAAGCGTAAAATTATTAAATAATTATACAGTCAAGACTGTTAGACATGTCATAATGAGAAACAAGCTAGAAAACCTAGTAATCAATGCCAAAACTGGTGAGGCAAGAGCAAAGGGAAGGCAGAAGATACATCCCTGGATGGCTTGGCCACACGGCATCACCAGGACAAGAACACAGACCTGATCCTAGACTCTGGTGATGGTGTGAGATGGCCAACCATGACTGCCCACACTGATGAGCACAGCATATGGTGATGACCATGATGACGCATGTCAATATGAGAAGTACACCAGTATATTACTTGATGCAGGTAGAGGGTCAACTCACTCAGAACCATGAATGTCAATATGAGAAGTACACCAGTATATTACTTGATGCAGGTAGAGGGTCAACTCTGAGTCAGAACCATGAATGTCAATATGAGAAGTACACCAGTATATTACTTGATGCAGGTAGAGGGTCAACTCTGAGTCAGAACCATGAATGTCAATATGAGAAGTACACCAGTATATTACTTGATGCAGGTAGAGGGTCAACTCTGAATTCGGGATGATCAGTGCCAGAGCCTGCAAAGACAGTCCATGGTTGTCCTGGGCTGAGAAGATGAAGGAAGGAACAATCACGCCTTTGTCCGGAATGTCGAAGAACTTGAAATCCACCTGTAGAGAACAAGAAGACAGCAAATTACTTTCTCACGTGTGTTCCCATATACCCTGGGTTATCAGTTGGGTCAGTACACTGTCTCAGGTGTGTTCCCATATATCCTGGGTTATCAGTTGGGTCAGTACACTGTCTCAGGTGTGTTCCCATCTACCCTGGATTATCAGCTGGGTCAGTACACTGTCTCAGGTGTGTTCCCATCTACCCTGGGTTATCAGTTGGGTCAGTACACTGTTTCAGGTGTGTTCCCATCTACCCTGGGTTATCAGTTGGGTCAGTACACTGTCTCAGGTGTGTTCCCATCTACCCTGGGTTATCAGCTGGGTCAGTACACTGTCTCAGGTGTGTTCCCATCTACCCTGGGTTATCAGTTGGGTCAGTACACTGTCTCAGGTGTGTTCCCATCTACCCTGGGTTATCAGTTGGGTCAGTACACTGTCTCAGGTGTGTTCCCATCTACCCTGGGTTATCAGTTGGGTCAGTACACTGTCTCAGGTGTGTTCCCATCTACCCTGGGTTATCAGCTGGGTCAGTACACTGTCTCAGGTGTATTCCCATCTACCCTGGGTTATCAGTTGGGTCAGTACAAGTCCAGCACCCTTGACATGCAGTACACTGCACTGAGTGGCTGATGTGGCCAGCCAGCACTGGGTGGCTGATGTGGCCAGCCAGCACTGGGTGGCTGATGTGACCAGCCAGCACTGGGTGGCCGATGTGGCTGGCCAGCCAGCACTGGGTGGCTGATGTGACCAGCCAGCAATGGATGGCTTATGTGACCAGCCAGCAATGGGTGGCTGATGTGACCAGCCAGCACTGGATGGCTTATGTGGCCAGCCAGCACTGGGTGGGTGATGTGGCCAGCCAGCACTGGGTGGCTGATGTGACCAGATCACGCCAGCCACCTTGACTTCCCTAGACATGTCCTGGTACCCAGTTTAGACTGGACTGACCTGCCAGCACAGGTCCATTTTTTTAAAGTTTAATTTATCCCAATGCAGATTAAACCTATGACCTGACCACAGGGCTGGTAGGAGGGCGTCTAGCCACTACGCCACATTGGCTCCCTCCCAGCATTGTACCAGGACTTCACTCTTGTTTTGTGTGAGGTAGCAGGGTTGTAACTCTTGTTTTGTGTCAGGTAGCAGTGTTGTTACTTTAGTTTTTTTGTGTCAGGTAGCGGGGTTGTAACTAGTTTTGTGTCAGGTAGCGGGGTTGTAACTAGTTTTGTGTCAGGTAGCGGGGTTGTAACTAGTTTTGTGTCAGGTAGCGGGGTTGTAACTTTAGTTTTGTGTCAGGTAGTGGTGTTGTAACTTTAGTTTTGTGTCAGGTAGCGGGGTTGTAACTTTAGTTTTGTGTCAGGTAGCGGTGTTGTAACTTTAGTTTTGTGTCAGGTAGTGGTGTTGTAACTTTAGTTTTGTGTCAGGTAGCGGGGTTGTAACTTTAGTTTTGTGTCAGGTAGCAGGGCTGTAACTTTAGTTTTGTGTCAGGTAGCGGTGTTGTAACTTTAGTTTTGTGTCAGGTAGTGGTGTTGTAACTTTAGTTTTGTGTCAGGTAGCGGGGTTGTAACTTTAGTTTTGTGTCAGGTAGTGGTGTTGTAACTTTAGTTTTGTGCCAGGTAGTGGTGTTGTAACTTTAGTTTTGTGTCAGGTAGTGGTGTTGTAACTTTAGTTTTGTGTCAGGTAGTGGTGGTGTAACTTTAGTTTTGTGTCAGGTAGCGGGGTTGTAACTTTAGTTTTGTGTCAGGTAGTGGTGTTGTAACTTTAGTTTTGTGCCAGGTAGTGGTGTTGTAACTTTAGTTTTGTGTCAGGTAGCGGGGTTGTAACTTTAGTTTTGTGTCAGGTATCGGGGTTGTAACTTTAGTTTTGTCAGGTAGCAGGGTTGTAACTTTAGTTTTGTCAGGTAGCGGTATTGTAACTTTAGTTTTGTGTCAGGTAGTGGTGTTGTAACTTTAGTTTTGTGTCAGGTAGCGGGGTTGTAACTTTAGTTTTGTGTCAGGTAGTGGTGTTGTAACTTTAGTTTTGTGCCAGGTAGTGGTGTTGTAACTTTAGTTTTGTGTCAGGTAGTGGTGTTGTAACTTTAGTTTTGTGTCAGGTAGCGGGGTTGTAACTTTAGTTTTGTGTCAGGTAGTGGTGTTGTAACTTTAGTTTTGTGCCAGGTAGTGGTGTTGTAACTTTAGTTTTGTGCCAGGTAGTGGTGTTGTAACTTTAGTTTTGTGTCAGGTAGCGGTGTTGTAACTTTAGTTTTGTGTCAGGTAGCGGGGTTGTAACTTTAGTTTTGTGTCAGGTAGCGGTGTTGTAACTTTAGTTTTGTGTCAGGTAGTGGTGTTGTAACTTTAGTTTTGTGCCAGGTAGTGGTGTTGTAACTTTAGTCTTGTGTCAGGTAGTGGTGTTGTAACTTTAGTTTTGTGTCAGGTAGTGGTGTTGTAACTTTAGTTTTGTGTCAGGTAGTGGTGTTGTAACTTTAGTTTTATGTCAGGTAGTGGTGTTGTAACTTTAGTTTTGTGTCAGGTAGCGGGGTTGTAACTTTAGTTTTGTGTCAGGTAGTGGTGTTGTAACTTTAGTTTTGTGTCAGGTAGCAGTGTTGTAACTCTAGTTTTTTTTGTGTCAGGTAGTGGTGTTGTAACTTTAGTTTTGTGTCAGGTAGTGGTGTTGTAACTTTAGTTTTGTGTCAGGTAGCGGTGTTGTAACTTTAGTTTTGTGTCAGGTAGCGGTGTTGTAACTTTAGTTTTGTGTCAGGTAGCGGGGTTGTAACTTTAGTTTTGTGTCAGGTAGCGGTGTTGTAACTTTAGTTTTGTGCCAGGTAGCGGGGTTGTAACTAGTTTTGTGCCAGGTAGCGGTGTTGTAACTTTAGTTTTGTGTCAGGTAGCAGTGTTGTAACTTTAGTTTTGTGTCAGGTAGCGGGGTTGTAACTAGTTTTGTGTCAGGTAGTGGTGTTGTAACTTTAGTTTTGTATCAGGTAGTGGTGTTGTAACTTTAGTTTTGTGTCAGGTAGTGGTGTTGTAACTTTAGTTTTGTGTGATTTTTATTTGTTTTCTTAATCTGTTTTTTTGCAAAAATCAATATATGCTGGCTCATGAATTGTGTTTAGTTTTTTCTACCTCTGGCCGCTGGGTGCTAATGAAAATCATTAGGAAATGTGTGGAGGGCTAAAGAAAGTAAATCTAGTACTAAACTCAGAATATTTAACTCTTAATGTCAAACCAGTACTGCTGTATGGGTCAGAAACAACTAAACCAATGATTAACAAACTACAGACATTCATTAACCGATGCCTGAGCAGGATTTCACAAGAACCCTTTCTTACATACCTGGAGGCACAGTTTATGGTGCAGGTCCCATATTCTTGAAGGCCAAGTGATACTTGAGAGGAGACGTGTGAGCAGAACAGAGGGAACCACTTGAGAGGAGACGTCTGAGCAGAACAGAGGGAACCACTTGAGAGGAGACGTCTGAGCAGAACAGAGGGAACCACTTGAGAGGAGACGTCTGAGCAGAACAGAGGGAACCACTTGAGAGGAGACGTCTGAGCAGAACAGAGGGAACCCCAGTGGCATAGTGGTTAGTCCACCAGCCTGCCCAGACAGTGGTCCGCTTCAATCCCCAGTAGAGGCAGATTTATTTATCAAACCAGCAGAGCTCTGAGGTCAACCAGCTTAATAAAAGTGGGTACTGGATGATTTCCACAATTTCAGGGGAATTTTTTGGGCATGAAGGAATGAACGAACAAACTTTATTTTCAAAGTGTTAAGAATTTGGCACTCTGACCCATCTAACATTCTGCCTTTCTGATCTTTCTCTTTATACATTATGTCATCGATACATCACTTAAGTAGCTAACCGAGGACAACAGCAATATCAATATATGTATTATAAAGGCAATATCAATGTATGTATTATAAAGGCATTATAAAGGCATTATAAAGGCCTGTCTCTCTGGCCAAGGGGTCAACAACATTGTTCGTAATCCCGTATGTCCACGGGGGGATGAAAACAGAAGCTGCCAGAATCAGCAGCGGTTCATGCTGCACTGGTAACTTACAGGGGTTATGTTCAGAAAGCAATGGCAAAATACTGAACATAAAAACTTGCCTAGTACATAACAGCAGCTGAAAAATGCTGGTGTTGACTGTTTCGTCCTGTAAGGGATTTTCAACATTAAAAAAAAAAAAAATTATAAAGACATGGGAAATGTGCAAAAATCATTACTACTTGACTCACTAATTTTAATTATTGGTATGGCAGTTATTAGCTATGGGAAACATACTGTACTACTAATAGGAGACTGACTGTTATATTTGGGTTTTATTATTATTATTATTAGAATTCGAGATGAAAAAGAGACCTGGCTAGCCAACGTCACATGGCCTAGAATATGTGTAGCCCAAACATTTGACACCCCAACTACAGTATCTGCTACGAGACTACTTTTACCTGGCCTATACAACACATAAGACAACGAGCCTACAAACCTGACTAGACTGCAGATCTCGACAGATTTCTCCACTCAGCACCTGGTTAGTGACAAAGCGAAGAATGTTTGTGTGTGGTTGTGGGCGACCGGTCACGTACCACACATGCTCTAGCTTGGGACCGAGGATGTTATCCCAATGACACAACAGCAAGGCGTCCACAAAGCTATGCTCGATGTTTCCGATGGAAGAGACAGAAAATCCGGAGCTGGGACTCAATGGGGTACAGTCATCATGAAATGGCTTCTCTGGGTTAACCGTCATAACTCCCGAGTCAGTCGGAAAACTGGCGGATATATTATTACTTGACTGCATAGATTTATTAAAAGCCATTCTGCCAACTCAGTAATAATTATACTTTGGATACAGTTTTTAAAAACAAAATGTTGATATAGTTTAATATGAAAGTCAATTTATCATTAATGCTTCAAATGTCACGGAACAAAGATAAATTCAGATAGCTCATTTACATCTGGTAAACAGCTTTGATCTCGGTTTGTAGTCGAATAGATTCCACAAGAAAATTGGCTATGACTAAATCAATGAAGATAAAACTGAGTGCCATCATGGACAAGGAGGTCATCAAATCTTGGTGAGTCTGGGACGTATTGGTCATCAGCATGATCACTAGCACAAAGGACAGTACCACCACGGAGAAGAAAGCATAATTGACACACAGAATAACGAGAGCCTCCCGGTTGACAAACTGCATGTTGACCCCTCCACGAAGGAAAACGACTTCATTCCAAAACATTGGTGCTGGTACGCTCTGGTAATCCTCTCCTTCCAGAAATGAATCTGTCACAGCTACATGTCGTCGTCAGTCACTCTGTGAAATAAAGATAATGATACATTATGAAACAATTTAATTATTGCAATGGTGTGAATGGCAATAGTCCAGAAAGAAATGGCAAACTACTGAGCGTAAAAATGTCTTGGTAAATCACAAACTACTGAGCGTAAACATGTCCTAGTAAATCACAAACTACTGAGGTAAACATGTCCTAGTAAATCACAAACTACTGAGCGTAAAAATATCCTGGTAAATCACAAACTACTGAGCGTAAAAAATGTCCTGGTAAATCACAAACTACTGAGCGTAAAAAATGTCCTGGTAAATCACAAACTACTGAGCGTAAAAATGTCCTAGTAAATCACAAACTACTGAGCATAAACATGTCCTAGTAAATCACAAACTACTGAGCGTAAACATGTCCTAGTCAATCACAAACTACTGAGCGTAAACATGTCCTAGTCAATCACAAACTACTGAGCGTAAACATGTCCTAGTCAATCACAAACTACTGAGCGTAAACATGTCCTAGTCAATTACAAACTACTTAGCGCAAAAGTGTCCTTGTAAATCACAAACTACTGAGCGCAAAAGTGTCCTTGTAAATCACAAACTACTGAGCGTAAAAATGTCCTAGTCAATCACAAACAGCTAAAACATGCTGGGGTTGACGACAACGTCCAGTAGTGGACATGCAAATATCTAACTTCTACACATATCTCACAACCGTGTTTAGTTGTTGTTCCTTGGACAATGCTCCGGGCCCCTTTAAGTTCTCAACACTCATTTTTAAGAGCTGTTTACCAATTCATGTACTGAAACACATCTATCCTACAGTAACGCCAAGCTTAGTTTAGTCACAGTTTTCTCATAGTAGAGTTGGTTCTTGGACTAGCGCAATTAGGTGCTGTTCACTGATTTTACTACAGAAATTATCAGAACAGCGAGGTATGTTTACAGAGTTACAATAAACAATCAGAACAGCTATGTATGCTTACAAAGTAAAGATAAACAATCAGAACAGCCATGTAATTTTACAGAGTTAAAATTAGTTGACTCTAAATTCAGGTGAAATGGTGCTGTTGGCTTGCCATACACAGGTGCCCCTCATAATAAAGAGAGGCCTTAATGCTATTTAAAGAAGTAGAGATGGTGCTTATAAAGCAGGAAGCCGTCAGTTTTAGAATTACAACATTTAGACTTGTACAAAAAGGTTAATATCAATGTGATCCAATGTTGCCCACCAACAAATCTTACGGATGAATTAATTGACGGGGAATTTTACATGTAACTTCAAAGTACTACAGGTAATCAAAGAAATGGCAATATTAAAATTTTGATGGGTGATCTGAATGCTGAGATAGGATAGAATAACAAAGGTTATAAAGAGATCATCATAAAATACGGACATGGGGTAATCAATGAAATTATAGAATTATTCATCTGTGTTTGCACAGAGAAAGAATATGTCATAAGAGGAAGTGTTTTTCCACATAAAAGAATACATAAAGCCACGTGTGTATCATCAGACCACCACACCGTAAATCAAATTCCTCTTCTTCTATTTTGTAAACCTTCAAATGTCAACCTAAATATATTGATTAAAATCATAAGTCAATTTTGAGTTTGTTCTCAAGTGTAGCAGACGTAGGCCAAAATAATTTTCAACAAATGTTTAGCTGTCATTTTACCAATGCCACTTTGACATTCATCAGTATCTCTTATTTTTAGTTTCTGAGCAAGTGGTACTGGTTTGCAGAGTCTGAAGATTTCTGCTTGTTCACTTCAGTCAAGTTTGTAAAACGCATCATCTTTCTGGTGGCCTGGATGCTCTGATTCCCACTTTCTTCTGTAAATGCTTTTTATAAATCTCTTGGCTCGTCATAGGTTATCGCTATATCGGCTAAAATAGTCTTTCATCTTTCTTTGCCAATTTGTCATCCTCTTCATTTCCAGCTATGTTGCACTGTGACTAGATCCACTGTATTAACACACTTCTGGGTTGCTATTACAGTCCACGGAGTGCTGCTCTTAAGTCTGCTAGTTCTGCACTGTTTCTGCTCTTTAGTATTGAGACAACCATCTTTGAATCTGTGTAGAGAGCTATGTGTTTCTCTTTATTTTCCTCTGCCAATAGCATTTCTGCTGCAGTTTTCAAGGCCTCTGCCTCTGCTCTGAAGTTATTTGAGAATTTCTCATTTGCCACTGACTGTTTTCTTTGCTCAATTTTTCAGATGAAAGAGAATTCCTCCACCATCATTTTCTATTGAGATTTTTGCCATGGATAAATGGCCATTATGGACCTGAAATGGCAGTGGATCTTGGAATTGGTAACCCCTAGAGATGCAGTGGTCAGAAGCCATGAAGTGGAAAGTCCCTGGCACTACTCATCCTACCCCCAAATCATAGATAAATAATGTTAAGGTGTGCGCTAGTAATTTAACAAATGGGTTCTAGTGTCCACCAAGTGTGATTCCTACTGAATGTCAGTTCTGTTCAATTATCCACCACATGTCACCTACTAATTGGAATGTCGTGCCATGAGAGAAAACACTGCTTCATTGTCAAACCCTGCAACACCTTAGTGGTTCTATGGGTGTATGTTCAGAGCCACACCACCTCCGGGATTAAAGGAGAAACATTGCTCTGTATGGTTCTGCAGGGTTGGTACTCTGCAGGGTTGATGTTCTGCCTAGTGCATGCTGATCTTCGTGTAAATCAAGCTAGGGAATCCGTGGGCACAGACCTAAGTAGAACGCCTGCTGTTGAAGATCAACTCCTGATGTTTTTTATGACGCTTTGGGACTTTCCAAATGATCAAACTATCTAGAAACAGATTGAGAAATACATACATATAAATAATTCTTTCTTATCTTTATTTTGAGCGCCAATCAATACCAGACAATGTATTTATCATTCTAGATTATACTATAGAATATTTAAGTTAATCAGTAGAGAAAGTAGAATAAAATCCAGCTCAGCTGACTGACCTTCCTAACTTGTAAGATGTCGAGAATGTACTCTATTAATGTGAACAAACCAGATACTTGTGCATCTCTTATACAAATAATTACACAGCCTGGACACTAAAGAACGTATCTACTCTACCAAACAAACATTAACTGTTGATCAGAAAGGAAAACATCAGGTGTATTGAGGCCACTTCTTCGTTCCCATTTTCTGGATCTGTTCTGCTCAGTGCAGAAAGTGGCCACATTTTCATCACTGCACAAGCATAATTTAGATGCTCACACGATCATGTAAAATATTGTCATTTAAAGTCTTATTACTAAATAAGTATCTACTAAAATACAATTAGAACTTAAATTATTGGGATCTGTCTGCAAAATGTACAAGTTCATGTCCGATTTAGCTCCTGAATAAAATAAATATGTATTTTTAATTACCACCAGGCATTTAATGAGCTGTTGTGGAATGAGATAGAAATGCATAACAAAAACAATCATTACAGTAGGGAGTTACCATTGTGTCATCTTCCCCTTCCTTCGACTCTTCTTCCAATTCTTCTTTTTCTTCTGATTCTTCTTCGTTCCCGTTTGGAGGGGAGTGCGTCATTTCTAGTTGTGTATCACCTACCTTAGAAGTCAATTTATCAGACTTCAGCATGCAATATTTGTTTCCTTTAAACTGTAGACAGGATCCCATACATACAAAGATGATTATAAACTTGCCAAGACATCAACAGCAGCAGTAAAATTCTGGTGTTGACAGCAATGTCCTGTAAATAGGATATGCAAGTAAGATAGCGCCTGTTCTGTAGTTTGCCATTGATTTCTGAACGACCGGCTCCCATACCAACACGTTAAAACCCAGCGCGACGCGATCTGATGCCAAATCAGTCCTAGCTGTGTTTCGAACTCGGATAAGCGGGCTCACGAATTGCGTCCATAAGGACTTAGCCATGGAGACCGGCATCTAACTGTCTAACTTTAGATAATTTTCCCCTAACAGTTTTACCATATTCTTTGTGATTTCCAACGACTGTAAAATCTTGACCGTGTGTAAATTTCATGCGGGACCTGTCTTTTTTTACTGTTCAAGAGAAGTGAGACTTGTCACTCTTAACCTGCCATTGCAATGTAGAATGTAAACAGAATTAAGAACCTTTGACACAACACCAGCAAACTAGTAAAAGTTAATTTATTGCAACATGCATCTTTCCTGTGGCAACATATAAATGTGAGTTATAAACATGCATATTTCCTGTGGCAACATATAGATGTGAGTTATCAACTATTTCACAATCTATAAATAAGAAAATCGGGGCTTTTTAACTTAAAACTGTTGCAAAAATTTCAGGACAGTTCTTAGAATACCGTGGACGAAGAAGGAGAAAAATCCGGGTTTTCTTTCAGATCTGAGCATGGAAGACAACTGTCTCATTTAAAATTTGATATCTCGGAAACTGAATTATTTTGGCCATATTAGACGTCACCGCGGTTTGGGAGGGTTGGGCGGGGGGGGGGGGGGGGGGGGGGCAGCTAAGAAATGCATGGTTCTTGGGAAAGGGTTAAAGGCGAGAGAATCGACTTCATTTCACCAGCTTCTACATACCTCGCTCGGTCTCTCTTCGCAGAGAGAATCGCACAAAGCACGAACTCCGTAGCTCCAGCAATGATCGCCAGGGGTCTCCGAGTAAATTGTATTAGTGGTCTGAACGACACAGTCTGAACACGAACCCAAGACCTTCAGAACGCGAGGCAGAGGGCTTTGACCATTTCACCAGGGAGATTTCCCACTGTCCTAGTGAAGGGGCGTGGTCGACCAGCATGCAAAAGGATACAGGACAGCGCAGACATATTGAGCATTGATTGATTGATTTAGGAACCGACATCACAGCATTCGGGACATTCCCATAAGCGCTTCGTCCCCATCCTCAGCAGCCAGAGAAGAGTTCCAACACTAATAGTTCCAGTAGCAATCTGATTATATGTCCGTCTCGCCTTTCCTCTGAGCGTCCATCGTCGGCCAGATCCCCTCGTCACACCTCGCTGTCTCATTCTTACCAGACTATATTGAGCATGAGAATACATGACGCAAGAGACATGACCCATGATCGAGAAGCGTGTGATGAGAGTGCCGTTCTGTAAAGGACTGGCTACATCATGATGATGATGTTCTTTATCTCCGTGTGACATCAGATATCTCGGTCAGGTATCACCGTGGAGCCTGATTATTTGAAACGAGTAACCTGTTTGGCCTGTATAAATTTAATATATATAAAACATGCTGGCATTTATGCTTCCTTGGAACCTACCGTCGCTACTGTGACGAAGGAGTTACTACCGCAATTCGAAGTCCCGCATATCGCGTTCGAAACACAGCTGCGGGCAATTTGGCAACAGACCGCCTTCCGTTGGTTTTCATACAATGGCATGAGTTCCGGTCGTTCAGAAAGCAACGCAAAGTGCTGAACTTAAACTTGCCAAGAAATCACAAACAGCCAAAAAATGGTGGGGTTGACTATGATGTCCTGTAAAGGATATGCAATTAATTTAACTAATCATGCAACAAACTTGACTCATCATTCTTAATCTGCACTGTAGATGTAGATTCTATAAAATTTGGTGGAACTGTAGATTCTACAGCTTCCACATATTTTCTCTCTAGTCTGCTAACTAACTGTCCATGATTCGCTTCCATACATCATGATAGGCTCGATATAGCTCTGAAGAATTCCGTTGCTGGCCTCAGTTAATGAAACTAGATTGCAGAGAATATCCCTCATCTAGTAAAATACTGTGTTGGCTTAAACTATTCTACTTCTAAGTTGTTTTATACAGCTTTCATCTTCTGTTATTGTTCTTGCACTATTCTCCGGTAATTGTCGGATATTACGGTTGCTGGCTGTACTTGTGCTACGACAACATTAGACCAACATGGCGGACACCGAAGGCGTGGTAACCAACTCTGTAGAGAACTTGACGGCGTCTGCTGTTAATGCAACAACAAAACCGCCGGCAACTCCAGAAGGCATATTCGTCTCATGTGGCAGTTTGTTTCTGATGGCAGTCATACCCATTCTTATTGGATCGTTCCGTTCTGTTGCCTACCATAAGGAACAAAAAGTACAGTGATTTAAATTAAACTGCGGCATGTTGAGCATGTTAATTAATTTTTTTGTCGTGGCAATTTTTGTCGTCTGTTACCGGCAGTGGTAACCATTATTAATAAATTACTCTCAAGAAATTCATTTAGTTAGCTAAGAACAAATATCACTGCACTTCTGCCACACTCATAAGTACTCAGTCTTAGTACGAAGAGTAGAGTGTGCAGCTTTTGTGTATTTACATATACCTGCAAGGCAGCCATGATAATTTCAAATTTGTGTTCCCCTCCAGCCAGTGCCACATGGAGTCTAAATTTAAACACTTCTATGATGTGGGGGATGCGCGAGATTCGGTAACTGATCGAGTGCGTTGGTTACTTACTTGGGTATGTGAGCTGGTCGCTCAGAAAGCAATGGTAAACTACTGAGCATAATCTTGCCAAGAACATCAACAGCAGCTGAAAAATGCTGGTGTTGACTGCAAAGTCCTGTAAGGGATATGAAACTTTAAAAAAAAAAAATTATGTGGGGCGGGGTAACAAGTAAAGGGTCTCATTCTGCACCTTGAGGTTTAGCAGGTATAGGGTGAGCAGATCATCATCATCATCATCTTCTTCCACATCTGCTGTCAAGCCTCGTGAGGAGGAATAATTTGCGCTGGCACTGGATAGTGTCATTCCGTGTGATTGTACAATGTCATTGATGTCGTCAATCCATTTTCTTTTTGGGCATCCTCTTGGTCTCGTTGCAGATGATCTTTGATGTAGGGCCAGTGATGGTAGTTGATGGTGTTGCATTCTAACGGCATTGCCAAACCATTTGATCTTCTGTCTTTCAATAAATGTGGCACAAGATGTTGATCCCACTGTCTGTCTGATAACAGCATTTCTGACTCGGTCTCGGATTGTTAAGTTGGCAGCTCTCCTCAGGCATCTCATCTCACAGGTGTTGATTTTATGAACGTGTGATTTTATCCAAATCACACTACGCTGTATCCATCACCTTGATTTCCTACTTTTGCGTTGAAATCACCCATTATAATATTTATTTCTGATTTTGATCAGGTATATGGTGAATCAGTACAGTTATCTCAGAACAGTCATAACATCTGATGGGAGATGCCTTGAAGAGATTAGAACAAGAATCGCCATGGCAAAAGTAGCCTTTAGCAAGATGAAAAACATACTGACCAATAAAAAGATGTCAATTGAAACGAGAAAAAGAGTTGAGATGCTACATAGAGCCTGTACTCTTGTATGGATGTGAAACTTGGACAATGAGCAGTCACGCTGAAAAACATCTGATGGTTGTAGAAATGTGGTTTCTGAGAAGAATGCAAAGAATTCCATGGACAGACAGAAAAACCAATGACCAATTACTACAGGAAACAAATTAAAATCGTAGATTAATTAGAGAAATTAAACGTAGACAGTCAAAATTTTTTGGACTTGTTATGAGAAGGAATGAATTGGAGAACTTGGTGACAACTGGCAAGATCGAAGGGAACAGACCAAGGGGAAGACCGAGAAGTAAATACCTGGATGGCTTGGCCACATGGCATGGTCAAGACAGGAACACTGAGCTGATCCACGACTCTGGTGATCGAGTGAAATGGCGAGTCATGACCGCCCATGCCTTCTGGCATGGCACATGATGGATGGATATGGTGAGCAGACAAAGGGCCCTCTTCTATACCTTGAAATGTAGCGGGTATGTGGTGAGCGGGTATATTGTCGGCGGGTATGTGGTGAGCGGGTTTGTGGTGGGCGGGTATGTGGTGGGCGGGTATGTGGTGCTAGACCCATGTTTGTATAGACCAGTCAGCTCTCTGCGGCTGGTGTGGTCCATATCATGTGGATCAACTTTACTTCCCCAGACATTTCCTCATTCTAATTTTAGGCTGGGTCAACCTGCGAGCCCAGGGAATAACAGAGTCCATGGGAAAATCGATACATGAAGCCCATAAGCGGGCACTCTCCCGTTGTTTATACTTCACCTCGACACCGCAAGGTACAAGAGGAACATGATGAAATTAGATGAGAGATAATTATTATTATTGGTATCAATTAGCCTTTCTTGTCATCCATATATTTTTGTGGGTGATTAGTCTCTTTAGTTGTAGGCAACATTCACAGGAGGTGTTTTTTATAATGTTACAGACACCATGAACGCTGTTGTACGTTCAATACTTGAGTAGGTAAAATTATTATAGGAGTAAATTGGATAAAGAAACAACTCCAGAGTACAATTCGTCTCATTGAGACAGACTGAACGTCTCGAGAAATGTTATATTATCACGATCAACATCCTCGAACATTGGGTATTCCCATAACAAAAAATTTAATAAGCACGAGATAGAATTTAGTAATAGAAGAGAAATCCTGGCTCAAGAATGACATTAATAATTTGTCTAAAGTGGGAATAGCCACACATTAGTCGAAACGTTCATCTGTATCAGTGTGTTTTTCCTTTCTTTGAGCTCCCTAGAAATGTCATATTTTGTGTATTATTTGGATTCTAGCAAAGAGCCTCACAGACTTGATCAGCTGAAGAAGAAGAAGATATATATCATGGAGTCATACTATAGTCATAGGATGCTAAGCGACTCAATGAACATGATCAAGAGGATAGAGGAGGGGTCGATCTGAAGAGAATGGGTGCTGCCTCTGGAGCGGTCTCGGCTGGCAAAGATTAGTTTCATCTTCGTGCCAGGGCATGCGGGAGTACAAGGAAATGAGCGGGCTGACAAGCTCGCAGGTGAGGCTACTGTGGAGGGCGGACGTGCTATGGACCAGGCTGACATTCTGAATGCTCTACGAGAAGTAAGACTTTTGCGAGAACCAAGTGATGACTGTGAATCTACAACAATGGCCAGACTGCGAGAGCAGCAAATTAAAAGAGGGGTGGCCAAACAAGAACACTACGCAGGAAGCCAAAGAAGATTGATAAACCAACACAGAACTGGCGTCGTTAGCCGCTGCGGGATTTGCTGAGGAGGGGATCCGAGCACTTATGGACTGAATGGTTCGATGTGCAATGAGGATGATCTGTCGACTAACTAACTAACTTTCTAACAGACATAATCAGGCAACTCACTGTTGTCCCTACCTCCATTCAAATACTGGAAATGGCTGTCTTCTATTATTATCATCAGTTGTATGTAAGTCTAGGAGTGGTTGGCCGAGTGGCTAGAATTTTGGGTCCCCTGGGTTGAAACCCTCAGTAAGGTATGGATTTTTTTTCTGTCGGGAGTTAAAAGGAAACCCTAATCTGCACAGTTCACGGCAATTGTACTAGCCAGGTGGCCTTAATTCATCAGGCTCAAGACCTACCTGTCCTACGCCGCAAGGTATTATAGGCAGTAGGTGATAGTACATAAATCTGAACAAGCACAAACATACAGACACAAACATACACATACAAACATACACATACAAACATACACACACAAACATACAGACACAAACATACACACACAAACATACACATACAAACATACACACACAAACATACACACACAAACATACACACACAAACATACACACACAAACATACACACACAAACATACACACACAAACATACACATACAAACATACAGATGGTTGCTCAGTAGCAGTTGTTGTTTTGTAGTTTTAAAAATTCAGTTTAGTTAACCTCAACTTCACATACACACAGGAATCAGGAGAGAAGCCAGAAACCATGTCGCAGAAAGACGCTGCCATGTTCCCCATCATTGCAAGCTGTGCTCTGTTTGGGATCTACATAGTGTTCCAGGTGAGACAGTCTTGAGAGTGTTGGTCTCTGCCTTATGCTATCATTTGTTCCCTTAAATATTACAGCTTCATTTTGTTCTAAGTTCCTGTTGTCATGGAATAAATACACCCTACTTCATGGAATGAGATTATTTATGAAAGGGCAAGCTTGCAGACTTCGCAGCATGAAATAATTGTTAATTAGATGCAGTGGTCAAGGTAAATGTCACTAAAACTCATAAATGTGATAAGAGCAAACTTACAGACTTGACCAGATTAATTAATTGTTAATCAGATGCAGTGGTCAAGGCAAATTGTCACTAAAACTCATAAAGCCTGTGTTCAGCGCATTGAGCCCTAAACAGGGCTTGCATCTGTCACTGTGTGGTTGGTATAGAGACTTATTTCCCAACCAGGTACTTCAGTACCATGTCCACGAGACTGTACTGCAGTGCTGTTCTTCCCCTCTCCAAACTCATAAACCTGTGGGTGTGCAAGACTGGTACTGCAACTTCACGTCTGCAAGGAGGTATATTAGGATGTAACTAGGTCATGAAATGATTCTAGTGAATCAAGAGTTGCGGAACAGATGCAGGAACAGGATAGGACACACATGGAGAAGACACGAGGATAGTATAACTTGACACTCCCTTGTCAGAAACCCACAGGCGAATGAAATAGTGGGAGACCCACAACACGGAGAAGAGAATCAAAGACACGAGGTGAATAATTTTGGTAGAACATGGAGACAGCTGCAGGAGATAGCGAGGGATAGAATGGTTTGGGGTGAGGGTAGAACATGGAGACAGCTGCAGGAGATAGCGAGGGATAGGACAGTTTGGGGTGAGGGTAGAACATGGAGATAGCGAGGGATAGGACGGTTTGGGATGAGGGTAGAACATGGAGACAGCTGCAGGGGATAGCGAGGGATAGGACGGTTTGGGGTGAGGGTAGAACATGGAGACAGCTGCAGGAGGTAGCGAGGGATAGGACGGTTTGGGGTGAGGGTAGAACATGGAGACAGCTGCAGGAGATAGCGAGGGATAGGACGGTTTGGGGTGAGGGTAGAACATGGAGACAGCTGCAGGAGATAGCAAGGGATAGGACAGCTTGGGGTGAGGGTAGAACATGGAGACAGCTGCAGGGGATAGCGAGGGATAGGACGGTTTGGGGTGAGGGTAGAACATGGAGACAGCTGCAGGAGGTAGCGAGGGATAGGACGGTTTGGGGTGAGGGTAGAACATGTAGATAGTGAGGGATAGGACAATTTGGGGTGAGGGTAGAACATGGAGACAGCTGCAGGAGATAGCGAGGGATAGGACGGTTTGGGGTGAGGGTAGAACATGTAGATAGTGAGGGATAGGACAATTTGGGGTGAGGGTAGAACATGTAGATAGTGAGGGATAGGACAATTTGGGGTGAGGGTAGAACATGGAGACAGCTGCAGGAGATAGCGAGGGATAGGACGGTTTGGGGTGAGGGTAGAACATGGAGACAGTGAGGGATAGCACAATTTGGGGTGAGGGTAGAACATGGAGACAGCTGCAGGAGATAGCGAGGGATAGGACGGTTTGGGGTGAGGGTAGAACATGGAGACAGCTGCAGGAGATAGCGAGGGATAGGACAGTTTGGGGTGAGGGTAGAACATGGAGACAGCTGCAGGAGATAGCGAGGGATAGGATGGTTTGGGGTGAGGGTAGAACATGGAGACAGCTGCAGGAGATAGCGAGGGATAGGACGGTTTGGGGTGAGGGTAGAACATGGAGACAGCTGCAGGAGATAGCGAGGGATAGGACGGTTTGGGGTGAGGGTAGAACATGGAGACAGCTGCAGGAGATAGCGAGGGATAGGACGGTTTGGGGTGAGGGTAGAACATGGAGACAGCTGCAGGGGATAGCGAGGGATAGGACGGTTTGGGGTGAGGGTAGAACATGGAGACAGCTGCAGGAGGTAGCGAGGAATAGTACGGTTTGGGGTGAGGGTAGAACATGTAGATAGTGAGGGATAGGACGGTTTGGGGTGAGGGTAGAACATGGAGACAGCTGCAGGAGGTAGCGAGGGATAGGACAGCTTGGGGTGAGGGTAGAACATGTAGATAGTGAGGGATAGGACGGTTTGGGGTGAGGGTAGAACATGGAGACAGTGAGGGATAGGACAATTTGGGGTGAGGGTAGAACATGGAGACAGCTGCAGGAGATAGCGAGGGATAGGACGGTTTGGGGTGAGGGTAGAACATGGAGACAGCTGCAGGAGATAGCGAGGGATAGGACGGTTTGGGGTGAGGGTAGAACATGGAGACAGCTGCAGGAGATAGCGAGGGATAGGACAGTTTGGGGTGAGGGTAGAACATGGAGACAGCTGCAGGAGATAGCGAGGGATAGGACGGTTTGGGGTGAGGGTAGAACATGGAGACAGCTGCAGGGGATAGCGAGGGATAGGACGGTTTGGGGTGAGGGTAGAACATGGAGACAACTGCAGGAGGTAGCGAGGGATAGGACAGTTTGGGGTGAGGGTAGAACATGTAGATAGTGAGGGATAGGACAATTTGGGGTGAGGGTAGAACATGGAGACAGCTGCAGGAGATAGCGAGGGATAGGACGGTTTGGGGTGAGGGTAGAACATGTAGATAGTGAGGGATAGGACAATTTGGGGTGAGGGTAGAACATGTAGATAGTGAGGGATAGGACAATTTGGGGTGAGGGTAGAACATGGAGACAGCTGCAGGAGATAGCGAGGGATAGGACGGTTTGGGGTGAGGGTAGAACATGGAGACAGTGAGGGATAGGACAATTTGGGGTGAGGGTAGAACATGGAGACAGCTGCAGGAGATAGCGAGGGATAGGACGGTTTGGGGTGAGGGTAGAACATGGAGACAGCTGCAGGAGATAGCGAGGGATAGGACGGTTTGGGGTGAGGGTAGAAAATGGAGACAGCTGCAGGAGATAGCGAGGGATAGGACGGTTTGGGGTGAGGGTAGAACATGAAGACAGCTGCAGGAGATAGCGAGGGATAGGACGGTTTGGGGTGAGGGTAGAACATGGAGACAGCTGCAGGAGATAGCGAGGGATAGGACGGTATGGGGTGAGGGTAGAAAATGGAGACAGCTGCAGGAGATAGCGAGGGATAGGACGGTTTGGGGTGAGGGTAGAACATGGAGACAGCTGCAGGAGATAGCAAGGGATAGGACAGCTTGGGGTGAGGGTAGAACATGGAGATAGCGAGGGATAGGACAGTTTGGGGTGAGGGTTAGAACATGGAGATAGCGAGGGATAGGACAGTTTGGGGGGAGGGTAGAACATGGAGACAGCTGCAGGAGATAGCAAGGGATAGGACGGTTTGGGGTGAGGGTAGAACATGGAGACAGCTGCAGGAGGTAGCGAGGGATAGGACGGTTTGGGGTGAGGGTAGAACATGGAGACAGCTGCAGGAGATAGCGAGGGATAGGACGGTTTGGGGTGAGGGTAGAACATGAAGACAGCTGCAGGAGATAGCGAGGGATAGGACGGTTTGGGGTGAGGGTAGAACATGGAGACAGCTGCAGGAGATAGCGAGGGATAGGACGGTATGGGGTGAGGGTAGAACATGGAGACAGCTGCAGGAGGTAGCGAGGGATAGGACGGTTTGGGGTGAGGGTAGAACATGGAGACAGCTGCAGGAGATAGCAAAGGATAGGACGGTTTGGGGTGAGGGTAGAACATGGAGATAGCGAGGGATAGGACAGTTTGGGGTGAGGGTAGAACATGGAGATAGCGAGGGATAGGACAGTTTGGGGTGAGGGTAGAACATGGAGACAGCTGCAGGAGATAGCAAGGGATAGGACAGCTTGGGGTGAGGGTAGAACATGGAGACAGCTGCAGGAGATAGCAAGGGATAGGACGGTTTGGGGTGAGGGTATAACATGGAGACAGCTGCAGGGGATAGCGAGGAATAGGACAGTTTGGGGTGAGGGTAGAACATGGAGACAGTGAGGGATAGGACAATTTGGGGTGAGGGTAGAACATGGAGACAGCTGCAGGAGATAGCTAGGGATAGGACAGTTTGGGGTGAGGGTAGAACATGGAGACAGCTGCAGGAGATAGTGAGGGATAGGACGGTTTCGGGTGAGGGTAGAACATGGAGACAGCTGCAGGAGATAGCGAAGGATAGGACGGTTTGGGGTGAGGGTAGAACATGGAGACAGCTGCAGGGGATAGCTAGGGATAGGACGGTTTGGGGTGAGAGTAGAACATGGAGACAGCTGCAGGAGATAGCGAGGGATAGGACGGTTTGGGGTGAGGGTAGAACATGGAGACAGCTGCAGGAGATAGCGAGGGATAGGACGGTTTGGGGTGAGGGTAGAACATGGAGACAGCTGCAGGAGATAGCGAGGGATAGGATGGTTTGGGGTGAGGGTAGAACATGGAGATAGCGAGGGATAGGACAGCTTGGGGTGAGGGTAGAACATGGAGACAGCTGCAGGAGATAGCGAGGGATAGGACGGTTTGGGGTGAGGGTAGAACATGGAGACAGCTGCAGGAGATAGCGAGGGATAGGACGGTTTGGGGTGAGGGTAGAACATGGAGACAGCTGCAGGAGATAGCAATGGATTGGACTATTTGGGGTGAGTTAGTTAAGGACCTGTGACCCAATGTAGGATAAAAAGCACAAGAAAAATGTCAAGATACAGCACAGTACATCTGGATTGGCTGGGATCTGGCCTAGGTAGTTGATGTTGCCTTCATTGGTTTTAAGTGTTTCCTTATCACAGTCACCAACCCAACACCCAAGGAGATGTCCTATTTTGTAATAACCCATTCACGAACCACACCAGGTCTGAGTTAGAGACAAGTGTTGTGTTGCACCTTTAAGTCATGGGCATAGAAAGACATGAAAGAGAAAAGTGTTCTGCTTGCAGCGTCCACTCCACAACTTGTGATGGTGATTTTGTAAGGTTGACCCTTCCCACTTTCAGTGTTTGTTGATTTACATATTGTATTTGTACAGATTTTCTACAGTTCAACCCATCTTCATTGTTTGTGAATCAGATATAGTGAGGAAGGTAGCTGGTATCTAACACCCATCAAGTGGAGACTTAGCAAACGTTAAGTTTCTGTCACTTGAGAATAATAGTAACTAGGAAGCCTCTCAGGCTATTGAAGTATAGAAAATAAATTCACAAACACTGATAGGCACTGTTAGAAGATATAGGACAGAAGTAGAAATCAAAGGACATGCTGACATTAGTAAAATTATACGCTATGTGCACAGTGAAATTTGAACCTGTCACCTCCAAATGATGACCAGCACCTCGCTGACGGAACATATGTACTACAGCCCATGACCAGATTAAAATCCTTGAAAGGCATGTTTACTACCACGTCTATCATCCAGCTGAACACACAGCTAGCTGTAGAAGAGACGAGCATTATGTGTAAGCTCTGCATCAATAGAAGCCTACCTAGATGGTGAAGAAAGAATGCTTTATGTTGCCCCTGCCTTCCCATGAGTGCCAGTTGACATGAATGTGACATTTCTGGAAGGGCTTGGCAGGGTGCATTCCTATTCAGACCTGCAACTGCTGTAAACATGCACACCACAAATATTGCTCAAACGCAGGACTTGCCAGTAAAAGTCATGAACGGCCGGACCAGCTGACAAATAATGCACCAAAACAATCAGGAAGAATCATGTACAGTGCTGATATAGTCAATACAATATGGACACGGTCGTTGGGTACTGATGAGACTGTGCAAGCCTGAATACATAGCTAGGGAGGCAAGTCTAGATAAGCACATTATTGCCACTTTCGAGGCTAAGAGAGGAGATATCATAACCAACTCCTCATGGTAACAATGAGAGACATTCTTTGGGGTGGCTGCTGCATTGGAGGATTGACCATGCATGGGAATGCCCAGTGTGCAGTGACATCATTTGTGATACCATTTCTCAGCATCAGAACAATACTGGAGGATTGCAGAATGGATGTGGACCCAGAATTCAGAAGCCTGATTACATCTTCCAGGAGTGTGTGACATACAATAACAGATGTGATCACAGCATGCTGATCTGTCACAGATGATGTCAGGTTTTCATAGTCACCTGGTGCAGGTGATGGGCAAATCCTTCAGACAGGTCTCAGATAGAAGATGTCAGGTTTTTATAGTCACCTGGTGCAGGTGATGGGCAAATCCTTCTGACAGGCCTCAGATAAAACTGAGGCTTTTGAAATGTAGGGCTTCAGAAGATTGTACCAAGTTTCTTGGATGAAGAAAAAGTCAAATAAGAAAGTAGATCAGCATGGCTGATTTGTTAAGAACATGCATTCTTAAACATCCGGTGTGCTGATGTCAAGGTAGCAGGTTCAATCCCTACACCGGTCTGCTGGGGTTGACTGTGAGGTCCTGTAAAGGATAGGCAACAAACTTGTTCTACAAGATAAGCTCAGGAGAGAAACTGCTGGAGATGCATGGCCATCAACCTTGACTGAGGAGATGGCACTGGGTAATGATGATGATGATCAACCAAGAATACCATAACCATTTCTTTGTTCCTTATTGATTATCCTTTTTATTTTAGATCTTCTCCAAGGAGTACATCAATTTACTCTTGACAACATACTTCTTCTTCCTGGGAGTGCTTGCACTGGCTCACATCGCTGGGTAAGTTCTACATTCAGTTGTTCATGTGTGCTTGCTCTTGTTCACATCACTGGGTAATTCCTTCACTTGTTCATGTGTGCAGTGGCTCACATCACTGGGTAATTCCTTCACTTGTTCATGTGTGTAGTGGCTCACATCGCTGGGTAATTCCTTCACTTGTTCATGTGTGCTTGCAGTGGCTCACATCGCTGGGTAATTCCTTCACTTGTTCATGTGTGCTTGCACTTGTTCACATCGCTGGGTAATTCCTTCACTTGTTCATGTGTGCAGTGGCTCACATCGCTGGGTAATTCCTTCACTTGTTCAAGTGTGCTTGCTCTGGCTCACATCGCTGGGTAATTCCTTCACTTGTTCAAGTGTGCTTGCTCTGGCAGACATCGCTGGGTAATTCCTTCACTTGTTCATGTGTGCTTGCTCTGGCAGACATCGCTGGGTAATTCCTTCACTTGTTCATGTGTGCAGTGGCTCACATCGCTGGGTAATTCCTTCACTTGTTCAAGTGTGCTTGCTCTGGCTCACATCGCTGGGTAATTCCTTCACTTGTTCAAGTGTGCTTGCTCTGGCTCACATCGCTGGGTAATTCCTTCACTTGTTCAAGTGTGCTTGCTCTGGCTCACATCGCTGGGTAATTCCTTCACTTGTTCAAGTGTGCTTGCTCTGGCAGACATCGCTGGGTAATTCCTTCACTTGTTCATGTGTGCTTGCTCTGGCAGACATCGCTGGGTAATTCCTTCACTTGTTCATGTGTGTAGTGGCTCACATCGCTGGGTAATTCCTTCACTTGTTCATGTGTGCTTGCAGTGGCTCACATCGCTGGGTAATTCCTTCACTTGTTCATGTGTGCTTGCACTTGTTCACATCGCTGGGTAATTCCTTCACTTGTTCATGTGTGCAGTGGCTCACATCGCTGGGTAATTCCTTCACTTGTTCAAGTGTGCTTGCTCTGGCTCACATCGCTGGGTAATTCCTTCACTTGTTCAAGTGTGCTTGCTCTGGCTCACATCGCTGGGTAATTCCTTCACTTGTTCATGTGTGCTTGCTCTGGCAGACATCGCTGGGTAATTCCTTCACTTGTTCAAGTGTGCTTGCTCTGGCTCACATCGCTGGGTAATTCCTTCACTTGTTCAAGTGTGCTTGCTCTGGCAGACATCGCTGGGTAATTCCTTCACTTGTTCATGTGTGCAGTGGCTCACATCGCTGGGTAATTCCTTCACTTGTTCAAGTGTGCTTGCTCTGGCAGACATCGCTGGGTAATTCCTTCACTTGTTCATGTGTGCTTGCTCTGGCAGACATCGCTGGGTAATTCCTTCACTTGTTCATGTGTGTAGTGGCTCACATCGCTGGGTAATTCCTTCACTTGTTCATGTGTGCTTGCAGTGGCTCACATCGCTGGGTAATTCCTTCACTTGTTCATGTGTGCTTGCACTTGTTCACATCGCTGGGTAATTCCTTCACTTGTTCATGTGTGCAGTGGCTCACATCGCTGGGTAATTCCTTCACTTGTTCAAGTGTGCTTGCTCTGGCTCACATCGCTGGGTAATTCCTTCACTTGTTCAAGTGTGCTTGCTCTGGCTCACATCGCTGGGTAATTCCTTCACTTGTTCATGTGTGCTTGCTCTGGCAGACATCGCTGGGTAATTCCTTCACTTGTTCAAGTGTGCTTGCTCTGGCTCACATCGCTGGGTAATTCCTTCACTTGTTCAAGTGTGCTTGCTCTGGCTCACATCGCTGGGTAATTCCTTCACTTGTTCAAGTGTGCTTGCTCTGGCAGACATCGCTGGGTTAATTCCTTCACTTGTTCATGTGTGCTTGCTCTGGCAGACATCGCTGGGTAATTCCTTCACTTGTTCATGTGTGCAGTGGCTCACATCGCTGGGTAATTCCTTCACTTGTTCAAGTGTGCTTGCTCTGGCAGACATCGCTGGGTAATTCCTTCACTTGTTCAAGTGTGCTTGCTCTGGCTCACATCGCTGGGTAATTCCTTCACTTGTTCAAGTGTGCTTGCTCTGGCAGACATCGCTGGGTAATTCCTTCACTTGTTCATGTGTGCTTGCTCTGGCAGACATCGCTGGGTAATTCCTTCACTTGTTCATGTGTGCAGTGGCTCACATCGCTGGGTAATTCCTTCACTTGTTCATGTGTGCTTGCTCTGGCTCACATCGCTGGGTAATTCCTTCACTTGTTCATGTGTGCAGTGGCTCACATCGCTGGGTAATTCCTTCACTTGTTCATGTGTGCTTGCACTTGTTCACATCGCTGGGTAATTCCTTCACTTGTTCATGTGTGCAGTGGCTCACATCGCTGGGTAATTCCTTCACTTGTTCATGTGTGCTTGCTCTGGCTCACATCGCTGGGTAATTCCTTCACTTGTTCATGTGTGCAGTGGCTCACATCGCTGGGTAATTCCTTCACTTGTTCAAGTGGGCTTGCTCTGGCTCACATCGCTGGGTAATTCCTTCACTTGTTCATGTGTGCTTGCTCTGGCAGACATCGCTGGGTAATTTCTTCACTTGTTCATGTGTGCTTGCACTTGCTCACATCGCTGGGTAGATTCTTCACTTACCTTCAGTATATATATATATATATGCCGGCTCCCTAGTCTAGAGGTTACACGACTTTCTCCGTAATCTCGTATACTCTTGTAAGTAACGTGACATTGCGTGAGAATTGGTAGTGGTTCTCTCCGCGTTGGTAACTTACGGGGTATGTGAGCTGGTCGCTCAGAAAGCAATAGCAAACTACTGAGCATAATCCTGCCAAGAAATCAACAATCAGCTGAAAGATGCTGATGTTGACAGCGATGTCCTGTAAAGGATATGCAAAAAAAAAAATATATATATATATATTTTCCTCCCAGACCATTCTTCTTCAGTCTCTCTCTCTCTCTCTCTCTCTCTCTCTTTCTCTCTCTCTCTCTCTCTCTCTCTCTCTCTCTCTCTCTTTCTCTCTCTCTCTCTCTCTCTCTCTCTCTCTCTCTCTCTCTCTCTCTTTCTCCACACCCCAGCACAATCTTCAGTGGGGACATTGTGTGTATCGTGATTATCTTCAGTATGTACATTTGTGTGTATCTTTGTTTCTCCCAGACCAATTTTCAGTGTGTAAATGTATGTGTATCTTTTGTTTTCCTCAGACCAGTCTTCAGCAAGCTGTTGTGTGTATCATGATTATCTTCAGTATGTACATTTGTGTGTATCTTTGTTTCTCCCAGACCAATTTTCAGTGTGTAAATGTATGTGTATCTTTTGTTTTCCTCAGACCAGTCTTCAGCAAGCTGTTGCCTGCATCATTTCCCAACAAGGAATACAGTCTCGTCCTGACACAGGGCACACCCCCCAAGAAAGAAGGTCAGTCACACACATTTTTGCTCTTATTTATTCAATTGTTTGTTCACGACCTGACACAGGACACCCCCCCCCCCCCCCCCCCCCCCGAACCCAAGAAAGAAGTTCAGTCACACATATTTGTCACACATATTTAGGGGGCTGCGTGGTCTCGAGGTATGGTGTCCGCCTCGAGTGCTGGAGGTCCAGGGTTCAAGCCCCGGTGAGGACCGGGATTTTTTTCACATGGACTTCTAGTAATAAAATTTCCCCTGGTCTCTGGGTAGTGAGATCGGACGCCCATGTGTATTGTTGAGCACATAAAAAAATCCCTTGGCAGTTGGAAATCGAAAAAGAGTAGCCTAACGGCGCTGCCAGGGCAACATTTTGAGTTAAAATTGTACCCAAAGTATTTGAGGATCCTCGTCGGTGCTACGGAGGTCGTGCACTGAGCTGAGTTTCTGCAGACTCAGGTTTGAGTTAGGAGGAAAACGGAGCACTTATGGGTTACACCCGTGTGCCGTGATGTTGATCCATCGACTAAACTAAACTAAACACATTTGTGCTCTTATTTATTCAATTGTTTGTGCATGGCCTGTCATCTTAGTTACAATTCTATTGTCTACATTGACATCAACGTATAGAAATTTCAAAATTACATTGTGGTGCAATGCACTAACATAATACTTCATTCACATGTTGAAGATTTGTATGCTCACAGTTTACAGTCTCTCTCATCTCATCTCATCTTGTTCCTCTTGTACCTTGCAGTGTCGAAACAAAAATCAGACTAGTGCACTAGAAGTATTAGCACGTATATGGACTACGTTTGAGTTGAGTTCAAAGCGATCAAGCATCACACGCAAAAAAAGGACAGGAAATCTGCTGTCAGATACTTCACTTGTCATGGCACCACGTAATTCTTCTGTTTCAGACATACTCAGTTACCAGTTTGACAGGAAAGATTTGGTGACTTTGGCAATCTGTGGCGTCATCGGTCTCTGGTACTTAGTGAAAAAGGTACAATCAAGGCTGACGTGTGCATGTGAGTGAGCACATGTGTATGAGCATGTCTGTTTGAGTATGTATACATATAAGCATGTATTTGTGCCACTATGTGTTTGCATGCATGTACAGGCTTCGGGCGGAGCAGTGCAATTATGTGAGGAAATGCAACCTAAAGACTAAATGTCATGGCAGGGCGGACCAAGCCCTAAGCCTTGGTTGGCAACTGGTCTGTGATTTAAGGCGGACATTTAGAGCATTGCTCTGCTGATCCGGCAGCTTGTGTTACCTTTCATCTGGAGTAAACTAGGGATGCTGAGAGAGGGATCATACTGCATGGATAACACATGGTCTCTACAATTTAGCCCAGGAATTGTGCTATGGAGAGGTATACGTCCATCCCTGGTCCCTGCCATGGGTTGTAGTTAGTATGTCCTGTTTGAAGCACAATATAACAAACTATCGTCTGTCAAGACAGCAAGGTGCCAGTAGTTGTAGTAGCATGTACATATGCACATTATACATGTGTGTGAGAGAGAGAGAGAGTTTTGAATTATTTTTGCTAATTTTTATGTTACAAGGTGAATATTTTTGTTTTGCACTTGTTTCTTTCATTGAAACAAAAGTTGTGGTCAAAACCTTGGATTTTATATGAGTGGTTTGTTTATCGAGCTCTGTAATCACATTGAGTGATCATTTGTTTACCGTCTGAGACTGATAACAGTCTACCCCATCTGTCAGTCACAGATTAGAACAGAACGTACCATCTGGGGACAAACAAAAACTGATGATGATTTCAGCATGGCCGAATGGACAAGAGTGCCCGCTCTTACACATCTGGTGTGCTGATGCCGAGGTAGTGGGTTCAATCCCTACACTGGTCAACTGGACTAGAATGTTGACTCCTCGCCCTTGACTTGGGGACATAAAGTACAAGTACCCCAGAAGTCAGAGTGGGTTGGTCTGATAGAGAGGGTCACTGGTAATAGAGAAAGCTAATCCACATGCAAACATCAGTCCGGTGCACTTCCCAGTAGTGGTAGTGTAGTAGTAGTACGTGTATGGAGTTCAAAGCTTCTTAACGCAAAAGAAAAAGAACAACTCAGGAACACTTGTATTATCACAGCATGGCATGGGGTCAATGGGAAGTTCCCAGGAGCCACTGGATTGCTAACAACAAAACAATGACAGAAAGTTTTCAGGAAAAGGTGATTTATAATAATCATGATACATAACAAAGTTTACCTGTGAAATTAATCACACAGTTATCCCTTTGGAATAACCTAGGTTTGATGTGTCAGCTGTGATGTAAGTCTAGATTTTCCTGGATGAAGCCGACCACATAAACAATGGATGGATGGAATAGCAGAGTCCATGGGAATATCGATACGTGAAGCTCTTAAACGGGAACTCTCCCACTGTTTATACTTCACCTCGACACCGCAAGGTACAAGAGGAACCTGATGAGATGAGATGAAATCAAGCAGCTGTGGCAGACTGATACAAAGATACACTTACATGTACATTAAATATAGTTTCCTCTTACAATCTACAGCATTGGATAGCTAACAACCTGTTTGGTGTTGCCTTTGCTGTGAATGGTGTGGAGTTGCTTTCCTTAAACCGGGTTAGCACAGGCTGCATTCTCCTGGGAGGTCTCTTTGTCTACGATATTTTCTGGGTAAGATCAATCTCTGTGATTGTACATATGTGTCTGCCGATGGTAGGAAACAATACAGGGACACACAGCAGAGACCACTACTACCCGGTATCATCTAACATGCTTCCTTCACTTCCTTCTTCTGTCTGTTGGCTTCCCATAGCTCAGATGTATCTTTGTTACTTAACTCTTTCTGTCTGAAGCAACATACGATGAATAATTGGTATATTCCTTAGAATCTCAGCCATCATATAGTGTGTTTTCTTACCTTTTACATTTGGTCAGAGACACTAAAAAACCTGGCTTCCACAGTGGCTACTTCCACAGTGTATTTAGCCGCTTTTGACTGCTAAACCCCCTCTGCTGTGTGTCCACCGTGACGAGGTAGAGGGGCTTGTGCGTCCCAATGACCCCAAGAGCTATGCCGACGGTAGCACAGCTACTGGTAGGGCCACCCATGTCGGACAGGTCAAGGGAGAGGGACCAGACGAAGAGACACACAAACCTGCTGCCTTGTAGGTAGACTGGGGACAGTCAAAGGCTAGGGAAAGCACCCGAATACATGCTTGTCAAAATCGGATGTACTGAGCCACAGGCTTGACAAAGCAGTGCAACGTAAACCTGCTGCCTTGTAGGTAGACTGGGGACAGTCAAAGGCTAGGGAAAGCACCCGAATACATGCTTGTCAAAATCGGATGTACTGAGCCACAGGCTTGACAAAGCAGTGCAACGTTAAACCTGCTGCCTTGTAGGTAGACGGAACAGTCAAAGGCTAGGGAAAGCATCCCAAATAAATGCTTGTCGAAATCGGATGCACTGAGCCACAGGCTTGACAAAGTAGTGCAACGTAACTTAATTCATGATGTCACAAATCAAAATTAATCATTATGGTGCTAATCCCGTGAAGTCCCATCAGGCGGCGATAGTGCCGGGCCCCCTGCCTCGAGGGGGTCCACCCATGACTACTGGTGGTCACCTTCCCCTGTGCTGTGGAGTCAAGGCACAGAGGAGTAGGTTAAGAGCTATTGGCCAAATACCCCGGACACTCAACATACTACAGTGGAATGCCGAAGGAGTTTACAAGAAGAAAGACTCCCTAACACAGCGTCTTCATAAAGATAGAATAGATGTGGCATGCATTCAAGAGACACACCTCAACGCCAATCACAAATTCTCAGTCAGAGGATATCAGGCCACACGTTTCGACCGCGAAGGACACAAAGGAGGAGTTCTAATACTTACACGAAATACAATACCTTGCAGCGAAGTATCTGTGATCTCTGACAACCAAACAGAAATTATAGGTGTTGATATAATGATAAAGGACGTGAAAATAAGAATCTACAATCTGTATAGCCCAGCAGATAAGGACCTTACACTCTCAAACATGAAAATAACCGACACAAACTGCATTATTGTCGGAGACTTTAATAGCCGTTCAGAAAGATGGGGATACCCAGATACTGACAAAAGAGGAGGTGAATTGGAGGACTGGGAAATAGACTCAAATCTCCATCTACTCAACAAAGCGGATGACACACCGAGTTTCTACTCCAGAAGATGGCTTACCACTTCTACTCCAGACTTAGCTTTCTGCACAGGAGACATCCTCCACAAAATCGATCGCCATGTGCTGGACCAATTAGCAGGTAGTGACCACAGACCAATCAAGCTTGTAATGAATATTGAGTATGTTCCACAGGAGCAAAAGCCCTTGCCCCGCTGGAATTACAAACGAGCAGATTGGGACAGATTTGCCATACTAACAGACAAATATTGTGAAAACATAAATACACGATATGGCAACATAAAGCAAATGGTGGAAAGTCTAAACAGAGCGATAATACAGGCAGCCACTGAGTCCATTCCTAGAGGAGCGAGGAAAAATTACAAACCATACTGGACTGAAGAACTACAAAGTTTGGAGGACGAAGTTGAAGATGCCAGGAAGACAGCAGAGAGAGAACAAACAATTGAAGCGAATACCTCTCTCAAAGCCATCTCAGCAAAATATAAAAGAACAGTAAATCAAACAACAAGAGATCGTTGGAGGGAAAAAACAGAAAACCTGAATTTTGACAGGGATGGAAACAAACTATGGAAACTAGTGAAAGCCATGAACAATGAAGGACCTAGAAACAAACAAATAACAATTAAACAAGGAAATGCCTTGCTTACAGGAAAAAAGGCTGCAAATGCACTAATGGAACACTATGCAAATGCAAACCACATTGATATTACAACTGAACAGAAGAAAGCAATCAAAGACAAACAGATACATCATAGAAATACAGAGACAGCAGCAGAATATATGATGGCAAATCTAACAATGGAAGAAATGGAACAGGCAATGAATACCCTAAAAAAGAAGAAATCACCAGGAAAGGATGGAATCACAAATGAAATGCTAATAGGACTAGGCACCAAGGCAAAGAAGAAACTACTAGCAGTCCTAAATAACAGCTGGAAGAGAGGAATAGTCCCACAGGCATGGAAGGAAGCTATACTAATACCAGTCCCAAAGAAGGAAAAGACCTGGAAGAACCAAATGGCTATCGACCTATCAGTCTACTTAGCTGTGTAGGAAAATTAATGGAACGCATTATCAATGGCAGGCTAACATGGCATCTGGAAGAAAACAAACTCTTAACACCACACCAAGCAGGATTCAGAAAGTACAGATCCACTGAAGATCAAATAACCTATATAGCTCAGGAAATAGAGGATGCCTTCCAAGAGAAAAAGCACACACTAGCAGTCTGGATAGATTTAGAAAAAGCATTTGATAAAGTATGGAAGGAAGGACTGAAAGTAAAACTGCAAAACATGCATGTTTGTGGAAAAATGTATAAATGGATCAGCCACTACCTTGAGAACAGAACTGCCAGGACAAAAGTACAAGGACAAACAAGCAAAATGATGCTGCTGGAGCAAGGTGTCCCCCAAGGAGGAGTTCTTTCACCAACACTATTCCTAGCATATATAAACTGACATCACAGGAAAATTTTCCAGCCAGAGTACACACATCCTCCTTTGCAGATGACCTAGCCATATGGACATCTGAAGAATATATTAGTACAGCTAACAGCAGAATACAGCAAGCCTTATTAGCGCTAGAGGACTGGTCAAAATCATGGCTAGTGAAGATAAGTGAGGAGAAAACAACATGCACAGTGTTCTCCCTCTCAAATAAACCTCAGCAACCTAAGCTGGTATTGAATGGAAAAATATTGCGCCATGAAGAAAATCCAAACTATCTAGGAGTCACCTTTGATCGTCGCCTGACATGGAAGACACAGGTTGAGAAAAATCGAACAAGAGCAAGACAGAGAATGGCAATCATGAAAAAGCTTGCTGGTACAACGTGGGGAGCAGATGAGAAAGTTCTCAAGAAGTTATATACTGGACGGGTGAGGCCAGTACTGGAATATGGCATTGCAGCTTGGGCAACAGCAACTAAGTCAAACTTTAACAAAATAAGTAGAGTCCAAAACCAAGGAATGCGAATCATAACTGGAAGCCTGAAGACAACGCCTATTAATGAACTAGAAAAGATCACTTGTTTACAACCAATGCAGGATAGAAGAGATAGCAGAGCCTAGCAACAAGCAGAAAAATTTAGAAGATTGACAGACCACCCTATGTACAACAGATTTAATGGTTTTGGAAAGGGAAGACTGAAGCGTAGCAACTTTGTAGAAACTGCAAACGAAGGATTAGGGCAGATCCTATTCTTAACATATCAACAGTCAAGCCCATACACAATGCAGACAAGTTCCCAGCTTGGAGACAGCAGCAACTGCCTGAGATGATAGAAAACATTCCTGGTATTGAGAAAAAGAACACTCAGCATGAAACCGAAAGAAGAGAAATAACCCTAAACTACATAAAAGAACATTACCCAAGCAGGAATTGGACCCATGCATATACAGATGGATCAGCCAAAAATTCAATAGAGAATGGAGGAGGAGGAATTCTCCTAAATTTAAAAAATGGAGTGAAAAAAACACATTCAATGGCAACTGGAAAATTTTCAAGTAACTTCAAAGCGGAGGTAGAGGCTCTAAAAACTGCAGCAGAAATGCTCCTGATGGAGGAAAATAAAGAGAAGCAAATAGCTATCTTCACAGATGCAAAGTCAGCTGTCTCAATACTGAAGAGCAATAACAGCGCAGAACTAACTGACCTAAGAGCAGCACTCGATGGTCTATGCCAGAAATCCAAAAAAGTTGTAATACAGTGGATCCCATCACATTGCAGTATACCTGGAAACGAAGAGGCTGACAGACTGGCAAAAGAGGGCGGACGACTACCACAGCCTGACATAGACATAACCTATAATGAGGCAAAGAGGTTGATAAAAAGCACTTACAGAACCAAATGGGAATCAGAGCATCCAGGCCACCAGAAGGATGATGCATATTACAAACTCGACCGAAGAGAACAAGTAGCAATCTTCAGACTCTGCACAGGACATAACAGGCTGAAATACCACTTGTTCAATAAACTAAAGATAGGAGATACCGATGAATGTAATTGTAGAACTGGAAAAATGACAGCAAAACATTTGCTGCAGGATTGCCCAACGTATGCAGAACAGAGAAAGATATTTTGGCCCACACCTGCTTCATTTGAGGACAAGCTCTATGGAGATATCAACAAGCTAAAGTTGACCGCAGATTACTTTAACTATATACAGGTTGACATTTAAAGGTGCATGAAGACCCAGAGGCATGAAATGGAATATTGCTTGGATAGCAAATCCATTACGTGGAAAGTCCAAATCAAAAGCCCATTGTGTGGGCTTCATAAAAGGTGGAAAAGTGTCCTAGTGGCACGAAATGGAATATTGCTTGGATAGCAAATCCATTACGTGGAAAGTCCGAATCAAAAGCCCACTGTGTGGGCTTCATAAAAGGTGGAAAAGTGTCCTAGTGGCACGAAATGGAATATTGCTTGGATAGCAAATCCATTACGTGGAAAGTCTGAATTAAAAGCCCACTGTGTGGGCTTCATAAAAGGTGGAAAAGTGTCCTAGTGGCACGGAATGGAATATTGCTTGGATAGCAAATCCATTACATGGAAAGTCCGAATCGAAAGCTCACTGTGTGGATGTCATCTGCAAACTGCATACTTTTGGTTTCCGGAAGAACAGCCTGTGGTGAACGGAAGGCCCAATATACGGAAGTGAGGCTAAGCAGCCATGTGCAGGATGTGACGATTCCTTGGGTGAGCCCAGTATCAGAGCGCTATGTATCGGCTCTGCAAGTATGGAAGCCTCCTTGGATGGCGGGGAATGCCCATGGTCTGCCCCTGCCTTCCCTTGAGGGCTGACCAGGATCTTTGGCTGTTCTATATGGACCAGCTGGGATGGGGGATAACACCACAACAGTGAGAGTCAAACGTCCTAAGAAACCCCCGGGAAGGTTAACCCGGTCAACAAATGCCCGCAGAAGTCGGATGTGTCGGCCTAACGACGCAAGAACGCAGCTCTGCTGTAAACAGGCACAACGCAATCACATCCGGAAAAAAACTCCGGATGAACGAAAAAGAAAGAAAAGAAAAGAAGAAAGACTGCTAAACATTGTTAGAAGCAACGAGTTCTGCCCCACACATTTACATTTATGATTTCTTCTTCTGCTGCGTTTGTCTAGTATATTGTTTTTATACTTTTTTTTTAATTGCAATGCGCCTGTTTACAGCAGAGCTGTGATATTTGCACCTTCCGACCAACACATCCAACTTTTTCAGGCATTTGTTAGCCGGGATACTTTCCCGGGTTTTACGATATGAGGTCCAAATAATGCTTCCTGTACTACTTAAGATTCACTGTTTTGCCTCATATATCACCCCAGGCCTACCCAGCTTGCTGCCTAAGTACTACTAGGTGTGAGGTGATTATTCTATTTCCCCAGGACATGATCTCAGCAAAGTCTTGAGACTCTACAGAGGACCTTGACTAACTGGGTCAGGAAAACTCATTTGTTTCATGCACGAGCTCATTCTTGCCAGCTTGATGTTGACCACATGACCCATTCAGTACCGATTGGTCTGTACAAATATGGGGCCAGCACTTTATACCCAGTACACCCCAAGGCATGAACAAGGGTCCTTGACTTGGGTTGGTGGGTTGTCAATCCTCTGGAAGGTGGGGTTTCCTCTGTGAAGTCCAGTGCATCGACCTTCAGTTGGCCTGAGACCTGGCAGGTGCCTGCATCTGTCGGGGTCAGGTCAGTGTGGAGACTTCTCCTGAACTGGTGCCCAGGTAGCATCTCTATGGGGACTGTTGTAGAGCTTACCTTCCCCTCTCTCAACACAGAAACTAACGGTGTGCAAGACTGGAGCTTCACATCTGTGGGGACAGTCGCAGAGCTCACCTTCCCCTCTCTCAACACAGAAATTAACGGTGTGCAAGACTGGAGCTTCACATCTGTGGGGAGACATGTCAGGACTGTCACAGAGCTCACCTTCCCCTCTCTCAGCACAGAAACTAACGGTGTGCAAGACTGGAGCTTCACATCTGTGGGGAGACATGTCAGGATGTCACCAGGTCATGTTCAGCACATCACCGACAAACTGGCAGGGATTAGGCCGGGGTTGGTTATGTGGCCTCCCCAGGGTGTAGGTATTTCTTCTTCTTCTTCTGCTGTCATCCGGAGTTTTTTTTCGGACGTGATTGCATTGTGCCTGTTTACAGCAGAGCTGCATTCTTGCGCCGTTAGGCTGACACATCCGACTTCTGTGGGTATTTGTTGACCGGGTTAACTTTCCCGGGGTGTAGGTATTTCATTGTCTACAGACTCCAGCCAATGCCCATCAGGAGAGTGTTGATCATAGTAAAGATAATGCTACAGTAGAGAAGAAACATCTGGTCAAGGATGCCAGTAGAGGACAACGTTCAGACAGTGATAGTCATGGCTTCTTGTGTCAGCTTGTGTCATTATGTGGGAACAGCAGTGTTGTGGAGGGGGAGGGGGGAATGTTGGACATACATTATGTGTCAGGGAAAGACGGACAGTTAGAAGATTTGTTACCACCAATAGAAAAGAAAGATCTAATCAGTCAGAAAGCCACCAAACCCTACTCAAGACGACTACCACGTTATGGACAGACCAGAACAAGTCATTATTCTGCGCCACAGAACAGGTCACAATAGATTACACAACCACATGTATACAAAATTCAAGATTGGTGAATCAGCCATGTGCACACGTGGATTGGCGTCGCAGACAGCAGATCACATACTCCAAGATTGCACAGAATACAACATATCTAGGCAAACCTTCCGGCCAAGAGAAACAACAGTGGAAGATAAACTCTATGGACCACTGAGTAAACTAAAAAAAAGACATTGAAGTTCATACAAGAGACAACATTGCAGATCTAGATGAATGAAAGAAGAAGAAGATTTGTTGTAGCACCATGGGTGATTACCCCGTTGTTCAGCAGACAGTGACAGTTCAGGGTGCTGATTCCGCATGAAGGTGAAGCGAGGTCTTGGTCAGCGTAATCCCTGGCACATCCCAGTTATACCAAACAAGAACACTACGCAGGAAGCCAAAGAAGATTGATAAACCAACATAGAACTGGTGTCGTTAGCCGCTGCACGCTGCGGGATTTGCTGAGGAGGGGATCCAAGCACTTATGGACTGAATGGTTCGATGTGCAATGAGGATGATCTGTCGACTAACTAACTAATTAACTAACTAGAGTATTCTTCATCTTCTTCGTACACCTTCAGATGTCATCCTGAATATACATAAGAAAGCAGTAGTAAACCTGAGCTTGTTAACATCTCCATAGAGTTTACCCTTAAATGTAGCGGTTAGTTAGTTGCATATCCTTTACAGGACATTGCAGTCAACCCCAGCATTTGATTTTTGGCTGTTTGTGATTTCTTGGCACGTTTACGTTCAGTAATTTGCCATTGCTTTCTGAACGACCAGCACTCATACCATTTTATAAAAACCAACACATTGGGGCCTGCTTCCAAATCGCCCCCAGCTGTGTTTCGAATGTGGTATGTGGGATTATGGACTGCATTCGTAACCCCTTCATCACAGAGCCGGTGAAAAGAGTGAGGGGCTAGGCCAAAATTATTTTCTTTGTTCTGTATATGTTGGACACTCCTGTTCTCTGTTCTGTAAATGTTGGATGCTCCTGTTCTCTGTTCTGTAAATGTTGGACACTCCTGTTCTCTGTTCTGTATATGTTGGACACTCCTGTTCTCTGTTCTGTATATGTTGGACACTCCTGTTCTCTGTTCTGTATATGTTGGACACTCATGCAAAAAATATACAGCTGTTATTTTAGCAGTTCCACAGTTGCATTCATCAGTATCTCCTATCTTCAGTTTATTGAACAAATGGCATTTCAGCCTGTTATGTCCTGTGCAGAGTCTGAAGATTGCTGCTTGTTCACTTCAGTCAAGTTATTCCAGTTTATCCAACAACTTCTACAATTTCATTGCAGGTGTTCGGAACCAATGTCATGGTAACAGTTGCAAAATCCTTTGAGGCACCAATCAAGTGTAAGCTCCCAGTGGTTGTTTTTCTCATTGTGTTTTTATCTCATTCAGTGATTCAGCAGAAAATGCCGAGATCAGTGTTATTTTTAATGGACCTCTTCTCTTCTCTTCTCTTCTCTTCTCTTCTCTTCTCTTCTCTTCTCTTTTTTTCTTTCTTTTCTTCATCTCTCTCTTAATCTTGACTGCTTTCCAATCTTATAAATCCTGTCTTTTTCTATCAGCATTTTCACTCTCTTACTCTCTTTTTCTCTGTCACTTTTATTCATGCTCACTGTATTTCACTCTCTCTTCCACACTCTCACTCTTTTTCTCATTTTCTTTTGTTCTCATGATCTCTATTTCATTCTCGCTTTCTCTCTCACCATCTCTCTTTCACACACTGTCTCTCTCTTTCTCTCTCTCTCTCTCTCTCTCTCTCATTCATTGTCACCACCCTCTTCTTCTGTTAGTTTATAACTCTCCTTGTCTTTTTCTTCCTTTGTCAGTGTTTCTCTGTCTGTCCATCCTATTTTTATCTCGCTCCTTCTGCCTATGTCACTCTGCTACTCTGCTTGTGTCTTTCTCTCCATCTGTCCATGTCACTCATTACATCTGTGTGTCTTTCTTGTCTTGCCTCTCTCCTGTCTATTCTCTTCTTCTGTCTGTCTCTCCTTCTATGCCTCCTTCCTTTTGTCTATGATTCCCTGTGTATAGTGTGTTAAAATGACCTACAGGAGATGAATGATTTCCTTTTTTTTACATTGACATTTTTTCATTGTAGAGTGGTTTATTCCTGTTGACATGTTTCAGCGTTACTTTTTTTCTGTTATGTTTTCATTTTTCATTGTGATTTATTTCTGTTATGTTGACAATATTGGTGTGATTTTGTTGTCATGATTTGGTATGATTTATGTCTGTTATGTTGAAATATTTCAGTGTGATTTATTCCTGTGACATTAACATGTTTCAGTGGTGTTCCCTCAAGATCTGTTGGAGCGAGGTTTAGCAGCTGACAACTTGTCCATGCTGGGACTCGGAGACATTGTCATCCCTGGGATATTTGTTGCCCTGATGTTGCGCTTTGACCTGAGGTATGGTGTTGTTGAAGCCACACAGTCTGGAGTTCTTGATCCCTTGTGCTGCTTGACGAGCATGTGGCTATGGTTGTAGGGGTCATACCCAGAAATGAAAGAGCAAATATGTTTGCTAAGAAGGGAATACATTTGACACAATAGAACAATCAGTAACCGTCTTTAAAACAAGGACCCTTTCAAGTCTTAGAGAACTCTGTCAACATGAGGTAATTATCATTATCTTGGTTAGACAAAGCAAGTGATCCTGCTCCATTTCAGAACACTTTCAAACTTAAATTGGTCAAGTCAAGCATGTGTACATGCAGCCCTATGAACTGTGCCGTTCTGGCCTCCAGAGATGCAGCCTGTAGTGAACAGGAGGCTCAATATACAGAAGTGAGGCTCAGCAGCCATGTGCAGGAAGTGATGATTTCTAGGATGAGCCCTACCAGGGCATCATGTGCCAACTCTACAGTTTTGGAACCCTCCTTGGGTAGCGGGGAATGCACATGGTCTGCCCCTGCCTTCCCTTGAGGACCGACCAGATTGCATGCAGCTGTTCTAGACAGGCCTATTGGTGAATCCCGATAGGTTGAGGGACAACGATGATGACAGCGTCACAACTTTGAGTCTGTGGAGCATCGTATGAAATGTCTAGGAAGGCTAACCCTGTCATCAAATGCCCGTAGAAGTCAGGCGTGTTGGCCGAAAGGCATAAATATCACAGCTCATCTGTAAACAAGTGCAACTTGCTTACATCGAAAACAAAAAAATAGAAGAGGAAAAATGTTACAGAACAATTCTGAGAATACTGTGTAAGAAGAAGAAGAAGACAAATACTGACATAATACAGACCTGAACGTGGAAGAAGCTTGGCTCACCAACAGCCTTATATCTGGGAAATTTTGGCCATGTTAAATGCCACAGGCGTCTGGCGTTCGTGGTCTTGAATGGCTGTGTGAGGTACACTGTCAGGTCTTCTTGAATGGCTGTGTGAGGTACACCCAGTCAGGTCTTCTCAGTCTTGCAAGTTAGCTTCAAGAATGTGACCGCTGTGTGAAGCCCAAGTCTTTGTGTGTGGGCAGAAGAGGGATTTTTGTACAATGGTTCAACAAAAGGTGTCAACAAGGGCCACTCTCTCTCGATGAGCCATGAGCCAGCTGTCAGTAAGCTGGATCAGTTTTTCGGTCAGTCCTGCCAGGTGTAGCTTTTTGGTCGGCATCCAATGGTTTACATTTCTCACCTGGAAACCAAAGGGGACATGCTATGTCTCCCTGGCCTTTGTGTATGTGAATAGTCCCAGTCAGTGCGGTAGATATCTAGTTGATCCTGCAAGTAGTCATTTGCTTGTCTGGTGATGCAAGAAAAAAAACCATGTCTGTGAAAACTAAGAAAGATATTGAAAGATACTGAATGTTCCCGATGTGAAATACGAGCCCTGAGACATGTAGATGGAAAATATCATTGTGGCTGCCAAAAGGAAAATTACTTGGCTAGAAAATTCATTTGATGGTCTTACTCAGCCGCATAGCGTGTGTGGGAGTCATCAAAGTCCAAAATCTGCAAACTGCCATGTAGCTCCCGAAGGTGCAGCTGAGGTGCACAGGAAACTCAGTATGTGGAAGTGAGGTCAAGAAGCCATGTGCAGGACGTGACGATTCCTTGGGTTGGCTCTGCACTCATGGAAGACTCCTTGGATGGCGGGGAATGCCCATGGTCTGCCCCTGCCTTCCCTTGAGGACCAAACAGCATGCATATGGCAGTTCCCAACAGGCCAGTGGTGTGTCAACAGTGAATAGAGGGACAATGATGAGTCAACACTTATTGACCAGAAAAGGTTCTATGAACAACCGGGAAGGCTAACCTGGTCAACATCAACAAAAGTCGAATGTGTTGAATGTGTCGCAAATATCGCAGCTCTTGCTGTAAACTAACACAACACAATCATGTCCAAACAAAAAAAATATCGGATGAACAACGAAAAAGGAACTTCACAGTGGCATAGAAAGAACAGCAATGGAAGGCTTGGTTCCTGGAAGATGGGACAAGGGCCAGCCAACAAGAAGCTGGACACAGGACAACAAAGACATCCTGGGCATGAACATGCATGAGGTAGAGGAACTGGTGACAGATTGAGATTCTGTGGTGATGGTAGCAACAATGTTCTTGAACCAGCCTGCAACGTCATGGTGATACCAGCATATCAGTTTGCTCCACACTCTAACATGATGTCCCAGGTTGACCCAGCCTATGATGGGTGCCTGGATATGTGTTGGGAAGTAATGGCGGCCAGCCTAACACTGACCACACCACCCGCAGCGTGCTGATTGGTCTATACAAATGTAGGTCAAGCATAGGAATGCCCAATGTGTTTCAGGCGTGCTCCTGTACTTTTTGACTTTTCTCTCTAAAATAGTAGAAGGAAATAAATATGATGATAGTAGATTGAAATTATTTGTATCTTTCAGCCTCCAGAGAAACACCAGGACCTATTTCTATGCTTGTTTTATTGCCTACTGCGCTGGCTTGGCCCTGACCATGTTTATCCTGCACTACTTCAAACATGCACAGGTAGACCGCCTATTTGCTGACTTTGTTTCTTCTTTACAGCTAGTTTTTGTTTGTAAAACTCAAATCTCCATTTATAACATTTAAAAAGTTAGTTGCATATCCTTTACAGGATGTCACATTTTTGTGTGTGTGGCAATTTGTGATTTCTTGGCAAGTTTACGTTCAGTATTTTGTAATTGCTTTCTGAACAACTGGCATTAATACAATTTTATGAAAACCAGCGCAAGTCTGTCTGCTGCTAAATCCCCCACAGTTGTGCTTCAAACGTGGTATGCAGGATTGCGAATTGCATTTCTAACCCCATTGCCACAGAACTGTCACATGTGACATAGAATAATAGAATTCCACATGTGACATAGAATAATAGAATTCCACATGTGACATAGAATTCCACATGTGACATAGAATAATAGAATTCCACATGTGAAATAGAATAATAGAATTCCACATGTGACATAGAATAATAGAATTCCACATGTACTCTTTGCTGTGCTTCTAATAGTTATTTGTCTGTGTATGAAATGTAACATCAGGTGTGGGTAGTCTCATGACAGATACTGCTATTGGGATGTAAAGTACTAGGCCATAACATATTCAAGGAAGTTGTAACAATAGTCTGGTGCCCAGTTTGTAAGACAGGGTCAACCCCAGAGATGTACTGATTGAAAGATGAATCCTTCCACTGGAACTTCATGTCTGCAGGGGGGCAGACTTCAGAGACTGGGGTCTGACGTGTGTCTGTATGATACAGGGTCTTGATCTGGTGCTGGTGTTGCCCTCTCAGTAGCTCACATATGTCTGGGTGAGGGCGAGACCACTCTGGCAAATCTTGTTGTATTGTATATCCATGATCATCTATCTCACCATTAACCTGACTCTAGCGCATCTTGTATAGTATATCCATGATCATCTATCTCACCATTAACCTGACTAGCACATCTTGTTGTATAGTATATGCATGATCATCTATCTCACCATTAACCTAACTAGCAAATCTTGTTGTATAGTATATCCATGATCATCTATCTCACCATTAACCTGACTAGCAAATCTTGCTGTATAGTATATCCATGATCATCTATCTCACTATTAACCTGACTAGCACATCTTGTTGTATAGTATATCCATGATCCCCTCTGCCGTGCGTCCACCTTGACGAGGTAGAGGGGCTTGCGCGTTCCAATGATCCCAAGAGCTATGCCGACGGTAGCACAGATACTGGTAGGGTCACCCATGTCGGACAGGTCAAGGGAGAGGGACCAGACGAAGTGACGCACAAACCTGCTGCCTTGTAGGTAGACTGGGGACAGTCAAAGGCTAGGGAAAGCATCCCGAAAAATGCTTGTCGAAATCGGATGTACTGAGCCACAGGCTTGACAAAGAAGTGCAAGGTAACTTTATCATTTCATGATGCCACAGATGAAAATTAATCGTTATGGTGCTAATCCCGTGAAGTCCCATCAGGCGGTGATAGTGCCGGGCCCCCTGCCTCGAGGGGGTCCACCCTTGACTACTGGTGGTCACCTTCCCCTGTGCTGTGGAGTCAAGGCACAGAGGAGTAGGTTAAGAGCTATTGACCAAATACCAAGGACACTCAACATACTACAGTGGAATGCCGAAGGAGTTTATAACAAGAAAGAATCCCTGACACAGCGTCTTCATAAAGATAGAATAGATGTGGCATGAATTCAAAAGACACACCTCAACGCCAAGCACAAATTTTCAGTCAGGGGATATCAGGCCACACGTTTCGACCGCGAAGGACATAAAGGAGGAGTTCTAATACTTACACGAAATACAATACCTTGCAGCGAAGTATCTGTGATCTCTGACAACCAAACAGAAATTATAGGTGTTGATATAATGATAAAGGACGTGAAAATAAGAATTTACAATCTTTATAGCCCAGCAGATAAGGATCTTACACTCTCAAACATGAAAATAACTGACACAAATTGCATTATTGTCGGAGACTTTAATAGCCGTTCAGAAAGATGGGGATACCCAGATACTGACAAAAGAGGAGATGAAGTGGAGGACTGGGAAATAGACTCAAATCTCCATCTACTCAACAAAGCGGATGACACACCGAGCTTCTACTCCAGAAGATGGATTACCACTTCTACTCCAGACTTAGCTTTCTGCACAGAAGACATCCTCCACAAAATCGACCGTAATGTGCTGGACCAATTAGCAGGTAGTGATCACAGACCAATCAAGCTTGTAATGAATATGGAGTATGTTCCACAGGAGCAAAAGCCCTTGCCCCGCTGGAATTACAAACGAGCAGATTGGGACAGATTTGCCACACTAACAGACAAATATTGTGAAAACATAAATACACGATATGGCAACATGAAGCAAATGGTGGAAAGTCTAAACAGAGCAATAATACAGGCAGCCACTGAGTCCATTCCAAGAGGAGCGAGGAAAAATTACAAACCATACTGGACTGAAGAACTACAAAGTTTGGAGGACAAAGTTGAAGATGCCAGGAAGACAGCAGAGAGAGAACAAACAATTGAAGCGAACATCTCTCTCAAAGCCATCTCAGCAAAATATAAAAGAACAGTAAATCAAACAACAAGAGATTGTTGGAGGGAAAAAACAGAAAACCTGAAGTTTGACAGGGATGGAAACAAACTATGGAAACTAGTGAAAGCCATGAACAATGAAGGACCTAGAAACAAACAAATAACAATTAAACAAGGAAATGCCTTGCTTACAGGAAAAAAGGCTGCAAATGCACTAATGGAACACTATGCCAGTGCAAACCACATTGATATTACAACCGAACAGAAGAAAGCAATCAAAGATAAACAGATACATCATAGTAATACAGAGACAGCAGCAGAATATATGATGGCAAATCTAACAATGGAAGAAATGGAACAGGCAATGAATACCCTAAAAAAGAAGAAATCACCAGGAAAGGATGGAATCACAAATGAAATGCTAATAGGACTAGGCACCAAGGCAAAGAAGAAACTACTAGCAGTCCTAAATAACAGCTGGAAGAGAGGAATAGTCCCACAGGCATGGAAGGAAGCTATACTAATACCAGTCCCAAAGAAAGGAAAAGACCTGGAAGAACCAAATGGCTATCGACCTATCAGTCTACTTAGCTGTGTAGGAAAATTAATGGAACGCATTATCAATGGCAGGCTAACATGGCATCTGGAAGAAAACAAACTCTTAACACCACACCAAGCAGGATTCAGAAAGTACAGATCCACTGAAGATCAAATAACCTATATAGCTCAGGAAATAGAGGATGCCTTCCAAGAGAAAACGCACACACTAGCGGTCTGGATAGATTTAGAAAAAGCATTTGATAAAGTATGGAAGGAAGGACTGAAAGTAAAACTGCAAAAAATGCATGTTTGTGGTAAAATGTATAAATGGATCAGCCACTACCTTGAGAACAGAACTGCCAGGACAAAAGTACAAGGACAAACCAGCAAAATGATGCTGTTGGAGCAAGGTGTCCCCCAAGGAGGAGTTCTTTCACCAACACTATTCCTAGCATATATAAACGACATCACGGAAAATTTTCCAGCCAGAGTAGACACATCATCCTTTGCAGATGACCTAGCCATATGGACATCTGAAGAATATATTAGTACAGCTAACAGCAGAATACAGCAAGCCCTATTAGCACTAGAGGACTGGTCAAAATCATGGCTAGTGAAGATAAGATAAGTGAGGAGAAAACAACATGCACAGTGTTCTCCCTCTCAAATAAAACTCAGCAACCTAAGCTGGTATTGAATGGAAAAATATTGCGCCATGAAGAAAATCCAAACTATCTCAGAGTCACCTTTGATCGTCGCCTGACATGGAAAACACAGGTTGAGAAAAATCGAACAAGAGCAAGGCAAAGAATGGCAATCATGAAAAAGCTTGCTGGTACAACGTGGGGAGCAGATGAGAAAGTTCTCAAGAAGTTATATACTGGACGGGTGAGGCCAGTACTGGAATATGGCATTGCAGCTTGGGCAACAGCAGCTAAGTCAAACTTTAACAAAATAAGTAGAGTCCAAAACCAAGGAATGCGAATCATAACTGGAAGCCTGAAGACAACGCCTATTAATGAACTAGAAAAGATCACTTGTTTACAACCAATGCAGGACAGAAGAGATAGCAGAGCCCAGCAACAAGCAGAAAAATTTAGAAGATTGACAGACCACCCTATGTATAACAGGTTTAATGGTTTTGGAAAAGGAAGACTGAAGCGTAGCAACTTTGTAGAAACTGCAAAACGAAAGATTAGGGCAGATCCCATACTTAACATATCAACAGTCAAGCCCATTTACTATGCACACAACTTTCCAGCTTGGAGACCAGCAGCAACTGCCTGAGATGATAGAAAACATTCCTGGTATTGAGAAAAAGAACACTCAGCATGAAACCGAAAGAAGAGAAATAACCCTAAACTACATAAAAGAACATTACCCAAGCAGCAATTGGACCCATGCATATACAGATGGATCAGCCAAAAATTCAATAGAGAATGGAGGAGGAGGAATTCTCCTAAATTTAAAATATGGAGTGAAAAAAACACATTCAGTGGCAACTGGAAAGTTTTCAAGTAACTTCAAAGCGGAGGTAGAGGCTCTGAAAACTGCAGCAGAAATGCTCTTGATGGAGGAAAATAAAGAGAAGCAAATAGCTATCTTCACAGATGCAAAGTCAGCTGTCTCAATACTGAAGAGCAATAACAGCACAGAAATAGCTGACCTAAGAGCAGCACTCCATGGTCTAAGCCAGAAATCCAAAAAAGTTGTAATACAGTGGATCCCATCACATTGCAGTATACCTGGAAATGAAGAGGCTGACAGACTGGCAAAAGAGGGCAGGACGACTACCACAGCCTGACATAGACATAACTTACAATGAGGCAAAGAGGTTGATAAAAAGCACCTATAAAACCAAATGGGAATCAGAGCATCCAGGCCACCAGAAGGATGATGCATATTACAAACTCGACAGAAGAGAACAAGTAGCAATCTTCAGACTCCGCACAGGACATAACAGGCTGAAATACCACTTGTTCAATAAACTAAAAATAGGAGATACCGATGAATGTAATTGTCGAACTGGAAAAATGACAGCAAAACATTTGCTGCAGGATTGCCCAATATATGCAGAACAGAGAAAGATATTTTGGCCCACACCTGCTTTATTTGAGGACAAGCTCTATGGAGATATCAACAAGCTCAAGTTGACCGCAGCTTACTTTAACTACATACAGGTTGACATTTAAAGGTGTATGAAGAAGTATTCAGACTGCCACACTTCATACCACAGGTATGTCGGTTACAAAAACCTCCCAGAGGCATGAAATGGAATATTGTTCGGATAGCAAATCCATTACGTGGAAAGTCCGAATCAAAAGCTCACTGTGTGAGCTTCATAAAAGATGGAAAAAGTGTCCTAATGGCACGAAATGGAATATTGCTTGGATAGCAAATCCATTACGTGGAAAGTCCGAATCAAAAGCTCACTGTGTGGGCTTCAAATAAGGTGGAAAAAGTGTCCTAGTGGCACGAAATGGAATATTGCTCGGATAGCAAATCCATTGCGCGGAAAGTCCGAGTCGAAAGCTCACTGTGTGGATGTCATCTGCACACTGCATTCTTCTGGTTTCTGGAAGAACAGCCTATGGTGAACGGAAGGCCCAATATACGGAAGTGAGGCTAAGCAGCCATGTGCAGGACGTGACGATTCCTTGGGTGAGCCCAGTACCAGAGCGCTGTGTGTTGGCTCTGCAATTATGGAAGCCTCCTTGGATGGCGGGAAATGCCCATGGTCTGCCCCTGCCTTCCCTTGAGGGCTGACCAGGATGTCTTTGGCTGTTCTATATGGGCCAGCTAGAATGGGAGATAACACCACACCAGTGAGAGTCAAACGTCCTAAGAAACCCCCGGGAAGGTTAACCCGGTCAACAAATGCTCGCAGAAGTCGGATGTGTCGGCCTAGCGGCACAAGAACGCAGCTCTGCTGTAAACAGGCACAACGCAATCACATCCGGAAAAAAAAACTCCGGATGAACGAAGAAGAAGAAGAAGTATATCCATGATCATCTTTCTCACCATTATCCTGACTAGCACATCTTGTTGTATAGTATATCCATGATCATCTATCTCACCATTAACCTGACTAGCAAATCTTGCTGTATAGTATATCCATGATCATCTATCTCACCATTAACCTGACTAGCAAATCTTGTTGTATAATATATCCATGATCATCTATCTCACCATTAACCTGAATAGCGAATCTGGTATAGTATATCCATGATCATCTATCTCACCATTAACCTGACTAGCACATCTTGTTGTATAGTATATCCATGATCATCTATCTCACCATTAACCTGACTAGCGCATCTTGTATAGTATATCCATGATCATCTATCTCACCATTAACCTGACTAGAAAATCTTGTTGTATAGTATATCCATGATCATCTATCTCACCATTAACCTGACTAGCAAATCTTGCTGTATAGTATATCCATGATCATCTATCTCACCATTAACCTGACTAGCAATGCTTGTTGTATAGTATATCCATGATCATCTATCTCACCATTAACCTGACTAGCAAATCTTGCTGTATAGTATATCCATGATCATCTATCTCACCATTAACCTGACTAGCAAATCTTGCTGTATAGTATATCCATGATCATCTATCTCACCATTAACCTGACTAGCAAATCTTGCTGTATAGTATATCCATGATCATCTATCTCACCATTAACCTGACTAGCACATCTTGTTGTATAGTATATCCATGATCATCTATCTCACCATTAACCTGACTAGCAAATCTTGCTGTATAGTATATCCATGATCATCTATCTCACCATTAAGCTAACTTCTGATTTTGATCATCCTGTGCAGCCTGCATTGTTGTATCTAGTTCCATGTTGTTTGGGCCTGCCCATTGCTGTGGCATCATTGAAAGGAGACATCAAAGCCATGTTTGAGTGAGTTATTGTTGTTCTTTTTGGTGTCAGATTAAGTTAATTTATCTCCTGTGTGAAGACTCAGGCCTCAGAGCACAAGCTTGGGCTCCCCACAAGCCTTGCTGAATGGAAAGTGATGTGGTTTAGGAAAAGAACTATCTGCATGGAGCAGGACAATTGACACTAGTTTGTATGAAACTGTCATTTCTTATAATCTGACCCAACTATTTGATCTCTCAGTTTATTGTTGTCCTAAACTCTGTTCCTAATCCTGGTTTTTCTAAGACCTGATACATACATAATTGTTGTGTTTTATTTGCCAGACCAGAGTTAGTTTGGTTGCTTTCAAGTGTCTCCGGTTATAGAGGAGTGTGCCACTGGGTTTACCTATCAGAGCAGAAACTGTTACTAGGTGATCCTTATGTTAGTCACGGGACCTCATAGATTCAGTGTGCTGACTGCAGGTGGATGCTGCTCCAGGCAGGACATGTCAGGCTGAACCAGCAGTGTACTAAATCTCAGTGAAACTGGACAATGGATTCAGAGAACTTACCTGCTCTTGATATGCTCCCCTTTAGCTGGGCTGGGGTTAGTAGATGTATACAATTACCATTTCATACACAAAGAGAGAGAGAGAGAGAGAGTTATTTACATATCATAGTGTTGACACCTTTGAGAAAAAAAAACTTAACAGAGGGGAGGGGGGGGGGGGAAATTAAATCAGCAACCTTGCAAAGTTATTCATCCAGTACATCACAAGGAGAATCAAATCACAAGAATAATAAAAGCCCAGTAAAAATTATGCAGCATATATCTCCCAACCTAGGGAAGTTATTGAACTTTTGACTCACATCACAGTTTAGTGCATTTCTTTTTTCTCTTCGTCATTTGTCCAATATTTTTATTTGTTTTGGGCGTAATTGCGTTGTGTCAGTTTACAGGTGAGCTACAATATTTGCACCTTTCAGCTGACACATCCAATTTCTGTGGGCATTTGTTGATCCACTTAGTCTTCCTGGCATTCTTCTTCTTCTTCTTCGTTCATCCGGAGTTTTTTTTTCGGATGTGATTGCGTTGTGCCTGTTTACAGCAGAGCTGCGTTCTTGCGCCGTTAGGCCGACACATCCGACTTCTGCGGGCATTTGTTGACCGGGTTAACCTTCCCGGGGTCTTCCTGGCATTCAATGCATTTAATTTGTAATGAGTGGAGAAAACGTGAACTAGAATCTGTAAGAGCTACAAGAACACAGTCACAAGTCACAAAATGGACTCTGGGGCTCAAGTCTTCATTAGTACACAAATAACAGACATACACAGAAACAATTACAGACTATGGGGCTAAAGTCTTCATTAGTACACAAATAACAGACATACACAGAAACAATTACAGACTATGGGGCTAAAGTCTTCATTAGTACACAAATAACAGACATACACAGAAACAATTACAGACTATGGGGCTAAAGTCTTCATTAGTACACAAATAACAGACATACGCAGAAACAATTACAGACTATGGGGCTAAAGTCTTCATTAGCACACAAATAACAGACATACACAGAAACAATTACAGACTATGGGGCTAAAGTCTTCATTAGTACACAAATAACAGACATACACAGAAACAATTACAGACTATGGGGCTAAAGTCTTCATTAGTACACAAATAACAGACATACACAGAAACAATTACAGACTATGGGGCTAAAGTCTTCATTAGTACACAAATAACAGACATACACAGAAACAATTACAGACTATGGGGCTAAAGTCTTCATTAGTACACAAATAACAGACATACACAGAAACAATTACAGACTATGGGGCTAAAGTCTTCATTAGTACACAAATAACAGACATACACAGAAACAATTACAGACTATGGGGCTAAAGTCTTCATTAGTACACAAATAACAGACATACACAGAAACAATTACAGACTATGGGGCTAAAGTCTTCATTAGTACACAAATAACAGACATACACAGAAACAATTACAGACTATGGGGCTAAAGTCTTCATTAGTACACAAATAACAGACATACACAGAAACAATTACAGACTATGGGGCTAAAGTCTTCATTAGTACACAAATAACAGACATACACAGAAACAATTACAGACTATGGGGCTAAAGTCTTCATTAGTACACAAATAACAGACATACACAGAAACAATTACAGACTATGGGGCTAAAGTCTTCATTAGTACACAAATAACAGACATACACAGAAACAATTACAGACTATGGGGCTAAAGTCTTCATTAGTACACAAATAACAGACATACACAGAAACAATTACAGACTATGGGGCTAAAGTCTTCATTAGTACACAAATAACAGACATACACAGAAACAATTACAGACTATGGGGCTAAAGTCTTCATTAGTACACAAATAACAGACATACACAGAAACAATTACAGACTATGGGGCTAAAGTCTTCATTAGTACACAAATAACAGACATACACAGAAACAATTACAGACTATGGGGCTAAAGTCTTCATTAGTACACAAATAACAGACATACACAGAAACAATTACAGACTATGGGGCTAAAGTCTTCATTAGTACACAAATAACAGACATACACAGAAACAACCAAATACACAGATACAACCAAATACACAGATACAACTACATACACGGATACATTACAGACTATGGGGCTAAAGTCTTCATTAGTACACAAATAACAGACATACACAGAAACAACCAAATACACAGATACAACCAAATACACAGATACAACTACATACACGGATACAATTACATGAAGAAAAACAAATCAACATAACAGTCTAAACTTTAGACTCTAAAGATGACTGATCTGTTATGAAGAGCTGCCGTGCTGTGGCCAGCAATGGTAAGTGTGAATGTCAGCCAGATATCAACACTCATGCATGTTTACTGATTCCTCTGCCAGGTACGAGGACCATCCAGACACATCTAAACCAAAAGAGACATCTAAGACAAAGTAGTTAGACTGTGGTGTTTCCCACCAGAATCATGTGCACGTTCGCAAATGGTGTGGGCTGTTTATTGTTAAACTAATTTTGCTTCATCAAATATTTTGTTCATTGAATCATATGTACAAGGGGGCTTCAAATAAAAACTTTAAATGTTTTTTTGGGGTGAATATATTCTGAAAAAGTAAACAACAAATATATAATTTCTTTTACTGTAGTCACCACTGTGTTCAATGTAAGTCCTCTAGCACTGATAAAGTGCTTGGATTCCTGTAGAAAAACAATTCTCTTGGTCACGTGTGTAACCACCACAGACCCACCTGTTGTACCTCTTCATTGGACCGAAAAGTTTTTTCTACCAATGACTCTCTGAGTTGTCCAAACAGGTGGAAATCATTTGAGGCTAGGTCTGGTGAGTACAGGGGATGTGGTACACACAGAAAGTGGAGGTCTTCGATGGTTTCAACCGTTGTACAGGCAGATTGGGGTCGAGCATTATCATGTTGCAAAAGGACACCTTTACTCAGAAGTCCACTGTCAGAGTCTTGCGTAGAGCAAGAAATGTGGCTCGTATCTTGACAAGTGTGATACTAAATATGATTATCAAATAACGCGACGCGAATACCCGATGAGATACTTCGCACTCTTTAATTCGTGCACTGCACACATTAGAAACAATACAGGCTTCGCGCAATCACAATTCACAATATCAAATAGATCATAAATACAAGCAATCAATACATCAATATAATAATACATCAATGCACTCCACTTACAAGTCAAACACACAGGCGTTTCATCTCCAACGGTCATACAGGCTAGCTATCAGTACATGCACAAACTCTCAGGCCGCATTCACACGTCTGTCCAGTACGGCGCCCAAGCCCAGTCTAATTGGCCTTTTAGCACACGCCTCAGCTGTGCTCGAGTCAGCTTGCGTGATCCCCAATGTTCACGCTGTGTTCCAGCTGACCCGCGACTGCTTAGCATCGCTCAGTGTTGATTGCCTGGCGTTGTCGACGATGCCGCGTTACAACTGTAGTGTTTATCATAGTTCAGCCTTGCATTGACTGGCGTTGGTACAGACAACGCATTGTAACTCCGGGTGAGACTCTGACATCCACAATGTTTTAATTTGATTGTGAGTCAAAGATGATTCCTGAGAAGATTTGATCACGTATCACTGGTGACAGTTTTCCCTCTTGGCATTTAGTGATGTAAAATAACACCCCGTTCATCCCAAAAGAGTCGGCATAACCTGCTGATGGCTGCGTGCGAAACTTCTTTGGTTTCGGTGAGGAGGGATGGCCCCATTCCTTGCTTGCTCTCTTTTTTCTGGAGAACCCAGGTTTCATCTTCATTAACAATTCATGATAGGAAACTATCACCTTCTGCTTCAAAGCACTGCAGAAATTCTTGACGAGCATCAATGTGCCATTGTTTCAATTCTGGAGTAAGCTGCCATGTCCCTCACCTTGCAGACACGTTATGGTACTGTAGCACATCATGGATGATGTATGGTGTGCTGAACCTTGACTGATTTCAAGATGTGTGGCAAAGTCACTGACAGTCAATCAGCGGTTTTCCTGTACGAGGCCTTCAACGGCTGCATCAACTCTAAGTCACTACTCTGTGTGTCTGACCCAGTCTGTCACAGAAGTCACACCATTTTGAAACTTCCTTCTTCACTCATACACTTGTTGGACTGACAGGCATGCATCACCTTAATGGACCTTCATTCGCCGATGAATTTCTATAGGTTTCACCCCTTCACTGATTAAAAAATCACAGAAAATAGAACGCTGCTCCTCTTTGGTGCATGTCAAAAGTGGGGTAGCCATCTTTAAACTGTCCTTATGATGTCACTGTGTTCATCTGCACCGTGATGTCATGTGCTTAACACTCTTGACATCCTTAACAACAATATTGACAGGTTACAAGACAATGGCACACTTTTAAGGTTTCATTTGAAGCCTCCTCATATTTAGAAATAAAAGTTACTTTAATGTTATATTGTGTAACTAAAGATACTTTCAGTTTATGTACTACCATATGTGTTGAAAACTCTTTATATGTTACAGAAGCTTTGGGTAATCTTTGGTTTTTCATTGAGTAATATCAGTTTCCAGGTATTTTTTACATAATATTCTCAATTAATTTGTTGTTCACTTATACACGTTTCATTCCATATTTATATTTATTCTGATTTCTAACATATATACATTTATCCTGTTACTGTTGTTGATGAAACAACTGTTAAAAATATGTACTCAGAAACCCATGTTGACTTAGTAGTGATGGATGCTGATCCGATGTCCCCAAACCTTACAGGTTGTTTGTGTATCAGGAAGTCCTGACTCATCCAGTCTTAAGATAATGATCTAAATGTCACTGAAGTTCATATCTCATTCACCAGACTCACACACACTCACTCACACAACAAACAGCAAGAAAGAAATGTTCATTTCTTGTTCCTCTTCTACATTTCCTAATATCCATCAGGTGCTGGCAAACATGTCAATTTACTGACTTTCCCATGTCATACATGGCCGATGTCCTTCAGCTTCCTTGGAGAGTGCTCCCTACTGGCAGGGAGCATGTGATTTCACCTTGAGCTCGGGATTTCCTTTTTTTTTAAGAGGGAGGGGGTTTCTTGATGGGTGAAAACCCACCTCTGGGGAGTACCAGGGTCTAGTAACTGTTATGAGATGAAATTGTCTGGGGATGGTTATGACCCAACCCTGGGGAGTACCAGGGTCTAGTAACAGTTATGAGATGAGATTGTCTGGGGATGGTTATGACCCGACCCTGGGAAGTACCAGGGTCTAGTAACAGTTATGAGATGAAATTGTCTGGGGACGGTTATGACCTGACCCTGGGGAGTACCAGGGTCTAGTAACAGTTATGAGATGAAATTGTCTGGGGACGGTTATGACCCGACCCTGGGGAGTACCATGGTCTAGTAACCATTATGAGATGAGATTGTCTGGGGACGGTTATGACCCAACTCTGTACCATCTTCAATGGAGCCTGTGTTACAGAGCTCTCTCTCTCCCTCTCCCAGTTTCAGAAAGGGGCATGCAGTACCAGTACCGGAGTTTCACATCTGGGGAGAGGCATATTGGGCTGTAGCCAGGTCATGATTAGGCACTGCATGTGTTAGGACGAGTCCTGGGTTTGTAGTGTGGCCTCTCTGGCTGGAGGTACTTCACTGTCAGCAGATTCTAGATGCCCAGACAGACAACAGCATATACATGTTAGAATCTGGCTGTCAGCACAGTGTTTGAGTGTATCTCTGTAATGAGTATGTACACAGACATTCAGTGTAGACAAGGCATACTGCAGGACACGTGCCGTCTGTCTGTTCATCAAATCTGACTGCGGGCAGCCATGTCTGTGATAAGTTGCAGCCACTCAATTTACGTTTAATAATTATATTTTTGTGTTCATTTTATTTTTTACAGTTATGTATTTGTGTTTATTTTATGTTTAACACATATTTTGTGTTCATTTTATGTTTAACTGTTATATTTGTTGTATTCATTGTATGTTTAACAGTTATATTTTTTGAGTTTATTGTATGTTTAACAGTTATATATTTGTATTTATTTTATGTTTAACTGTTATATTTTTTGAGTTCATTTTATGTTTAACAGTTATATATTTGTGTTCATTTTATATTTAACACTTACATATTTGTGTTCATTTTATGTTTAACCATAATATTTTTATGTCCAGCCTAGTGAGGAAATGATAACATGTTCATGAAATTGATTGGTTGATTTATTGTCACATGATCATACTGTGTTGTGAGGTCTTGTTAACCCCCCTGAAACCTTTGTCTTCCCATTCACAAAAACTGATTTATGTCAAAGTTTTACTAAACACTCAAAGTCAAAAATGGTGCCATGTATGTTAGCTTTATCGACTGTGGACCACATATTCTTTGATGACATTTGATTTATATGTTGCTGTAAAATGACAGACATTGTTGTAAATAGTGATACATTATTTCTTGTTTTAAATATTTTTAATTGGTTGTGGTGCTGATTTTAACATTTACACAAGTTTACTTTTGTGATGTATACTCATTCTTGTTTCGCTGTGATGTTAATGTATCATATATTCATACTTGTTTCCCATGATCTTCATATATTTTCCCTCAGCCAGCCTTCATTTGATGTGCTGTTGTTTGCCCTCCACTTGCCTTCATGTGGTGTGCTTTTGTGTTTGTTTCATTGAAAGCTATGACGATGTTGCTACAACCTTTTAACAGTTACTGGTGCATGCTGGGAGATTTTGAGTCGATAAAGAATGTGGCAGATTTCCCTCGTTGTCTCCATTCAGGCCAGATTTATTAACATGATAATACACACCTTATGTGACTGTGCTGAGAATTTGCGTGCCAAATGTGGCTTAAGGGTGACGAGCGCAGTTTTACAATTCTAACATACCAGGGTCGAGGCCAGCTGCAGGCAGTTTGAGAAATCGTGTTGTGTTGTTTTTCTCAATGATATGAGCATTGGTCGTTTAGAAAGCAGTGACAAACTCTCAAGTCAGCATCATGACCCTTACAGGACATTGCATTCAACCCCAGCATTTATTAACTGTCTGTGATTTACTAAGCAATGTTAGTCCAGTAGTTTGCAATTGCTTTTTGAACAGTCAACGCAAAATAGTCTTGTGTCCAAATTGCCAGTTTTAACAATCTGCCCGATGCAAACATGAACCTAGGACCCGCCCGGATGCATGCCATCTGCCATGAGACTCCCTATTGTCCATATTTAAGGTGGGAAGTTGAACATCCATAACTACAGTGACTGGTTCAAATCTAGATCCCATCATTGCTTCAACACATAAAGTTTTTAATACGACATCTGGCTGTTCTCTGAGCTGAGGAAGAAAATACTTCAGAGAGATAGAAGCTCATGAAGCTGTGACATGGTCTGTGTTGAAGAGTTTAGTATTTCTCACTCCTGCAATGATGCAGGCTACTTTCTGTTTGCTCTAAGCACAGAGCCATTCATGATCAGTCTTTCCTGCCAGATTTATTGTCTTTGTCAGTCATTGCGTTGCTGTTTGTGTTCATGCACTTTATACGCGTGGTGATGTTTTTACAGCATAAGGCATTTATTTAACATGGGTCATTTTATTAACCTATAATTGTTGTTGGTCAAAGGTTTACAAATATATTTGTGTGTGTGCTGGGATGTCAATAAAGTTGAAATTACTGACAGAGTCACTAGTTGTTATTTCCTATTTTTCTTCCATTCCTCTTCTTCTTCTTCTTCTTCTTTCTTCTTCTTCCTCTTCTTCTTCTTCTTCTTTCTTCTTCTTCTTCTTCTTCTTCTTCTTCTTCTTCTTCTTCTTCTTCTTCTTCTTCTTCTTCTTCTTCCTCTTCTTCTTTCATCTTCTTCTTCTTCACACCTTCAGATATCATCCTCAGTATATTAAAAGAAAGCAGCAGCCAACTTGAGCTTTTTGACTTTCCACAGTTTGTCCTCAAATGAAGCGGGTGTAGGCCATAATGATTTTCTTTGATCTGTACATGTTGGAAGCACTTGCAGCGGAAGTTGCCAGTTCCACAATTACATTCATCAGTATCTCCGTGTTTAGTCTGTAAAAGTGTGGTATTTCAGCCGGTTTAGTCCTGTGCGGAGTCTGAAAATTGCTACTTGTTCAGTTTGGTAATATGCATCATCTTCCTGGCGACCTGGGTATTCTGAATCCCACTTGATTGTATAAGTCATCTCGTCTCAGCTTGTTCCTCTTGTATCTTGCAGTGTCGAGGTGAAGCATAAACAGTGGGAGGGTGCCTGTTTCTGGGCTTCATGTATAGAGATTCCCATAGACTCCACTATTCCCACTGTCCATCATTTACGTGGTCAGCTTCCATTCTGTGAGGGCTTCTTATAGATCACTAGGCCCCTACATAGGTTATGCTGATCAGTAAAATAAAGTTTAAACTCAAGATACAAAACATAAACATGGAATTCAATACAATGTAGTATATCTCAGACAAAAACAAAAAACAAAGGAAAATTTACGGTCGCAATCTTTAATGCATGCCAGACCTGGCGACAGTTGGTAGATGAGTTGAGCATGGAAGTGGCTTCACAGCATTTGAAACTAATCATGTGTAGAAGTCTTTAGCCCCGGGAAGGTTAACCCGGTCAACAAATGCCTGCAGAAGTTGGATGTGTCAGCCTAACGGCGCAAGAACGCAGCTCTGCTGTAAACAGGCACAACGCAATCACGTCCGGAAAAAAAACTCCGGATGAACGCAGAAGAAGAAGTCTTTAGAGCAAAAACATCAAGCACGGACATCGCCTGACACACCATTAAGAAAATGAAAATAATGGAAAGAAAAAATTTATAAAAAATAAAAACAGACTTAAATAACAGCAAAACCAGAGCTTCTAAAGTTCTAGCCCAGAGGAAATGTACAGAGCTAATAAAGAAGTTGGCAAGCGGGTTAGGGTGGATACAGGTGTCACCGTCCTAGATATCTAGGGGAATGAAACTCGGGCTCATACAGGCAACAAACTCCGTTCATATGCAATCTAACATCATTTATTATTATTATGTTACAGTAAGCTGGCGAAGAGAGTTTTCGCAAGCCAGCAATCTGCAAGTTGCGTATCACAGGAGTTTACAATAAACATGATTATCACAACAACTCTATCAGCTATCTTAGTAGTAGTAGTAGTAGGCCTCTTTCAGTCCTGAAGGACTATAGAGTTGTGCCGCTTGGGAGGTGCCTGGCAGCACCGCTGGTGACTGTATAGTCCAATTCGAGAATGACAATCTCTGTCACAGTTTCCGCATCTGTGAGACGAGGCAAGTCCCGCAGTAAGTGACTGCTCTTTGAGCCTGTGCCGTCTCTCCTCAGTTTTTTGGATCTGATTGCGCTCAAAGAGCACCAGTCCGTTTCGTACATCTCTTCTCCAGGAGCATCTGTCTGTTGCAACTCTCTCCCACGTGTCTGGATCTATTCCAATGGTTTTCATATCTTGTTTACACACATCCCTATATCGCATTTGGGGTCTTCCGGTTGGCCTATTTCCTGTGGCTAGTTCTCCATAAAGGAGATCTTTGGGAATACGTTCGTCCTCCATTCGAGATACGTGGCCCAACCACCGGAGGCGTCTCTGCTTGAGGAGGGTGTGCACTGTGGTAATATCTGCTCTTTCAAGCACCTGTTTGTTTGTTATGTGGTCTTTCCATGTTATGCCCAGGATACGTCTCAGACATCTTATGTGGAAGGAATTCAACTTCCTTTCCTGTCTTGAGTACAGGGTCCAGGATTCAGACCCGTAGAGTAGTGTGCTAACAACACAAGCTTTATATACTTGAGCTTTTGTACGCTCTGTTAGTCTATTATTCTCCCAAACTCTTTTAGCTAGCCTGGAAAATGTTGTGGCTGCCTTTCCAATGCGTCTGTCGATTTCTGTCTCTAATGAAAGATTATCTGATATTGTCGATCCCAGATACACAAAATCGTGGATGACTTTCAATTCATAATTAGAGATTTTGATTGACGGAGGCGCATCAGCATCTTGTTCCATCACCTGTGTTTTATTTAGGCTAATGGTGAGCCCAAAGTCTTTGCAGGCAGCTGCAAAACGATCTATGAGCCTTTGGAGATCTTCTGCTGTATGAGTAGTCAGTGCTGCATCATCTGCAAAAAGTAGTTCTCTTACGCATCTTGGTCTTATTTTGGTCTTTGCCTTGAGTCTTGATGGGTTAAAAAGTTTGCCATCAGATCTTGTGTGGAGGTATATGCCTTCAGTGGCAGTCCCAAATGCTTGCCTTAAGAGAACAGCAAAGAAGATAACAAAGAGTGTAGGAGCAAGCACGCATCCCTGCTTTACTCCGCTGCTGATGCTGAATGACTGGGATGTTGAGCCGTCAAATAAAATGGTCCCCTGCATGTTTTCGTGGAATGATTTCACGAGACTAAGAAGGGTGGGTGGACATCCAACCTTTTCAAGGACCTTAAAAAGGCCGCTTCTGCTCACAAGGTCAAATGCCTTTGTGAGGTCGATGAAGGCTATATATAATGGCTTCCTCTGTTCTCTGCACTTCTCTTGGAGCTGCCGGAGTGAGAAAATCATATCGATGGTGGACCTGTTGGGTCTAAATCCGCACTGCGATTCGGGGTAGATTCTTTCAGCAAGAATGTGTAATCTTTTAAGGATTACTCTGGCAAAAATCTTGCCTGTAATGCTGAGAAGGGAAATGCCGCGATAGTTGTTGCAGTCGCTTCTGTCGCCTTTGTTTTTATAAAGGGTAACGATGTTTGCGTCTTTCATATCTTGTGGTATTGATTTTTCTCTCCAGCAGAGCTGTAATATTGCATACAGTTCTGGGATGATTGTTTCTTTGCTACATTTTAAAATTTCAGGTGGAATACTATCTTTTCCAGGTGCCTTGCCGGATTTGAGAGAGTCTAGTGCTTCGCTGATTTCTGTGAGGCAAGGTTCGTTATCCAAGGCATGCATGGCGGACTGTTGATCGATGGCTTCCAGAGCTTCTTCGCTGACAGTGTTATCCACTGAGTATAGCTCTGAGTAGTGTTCTACCCAGCGATCCATTTGTTTCGCTCGATCTTTTATGATTACCCCCTCAGTTGATCGTAAAGGGGCCATCTTATTTTTTGATGGACCGACAGCTTGCTTGATGCCCTCATATATTCCTCTTATATTTCCAGTGTCTGCACAAGTTTGAATTTGAGCAGAGAGCTGTAGCCAGTACCTGTTCGCACATCTTCTTGCCATCTGTTGTACTCTATTTCTGGCCGTTCGCAATGCCTGCAGTGTTTTCTCTGAAGGTGATGTTTTATACATCGAGAATGCATGTCTCTTTATCTCCAGGACTGGGAGCATCTCTTCAGAGTGTGCTTCAAACCAGTCGGTTGACTTAGTTTGCTTCTTGCCAAATGTTGATAGTGCTGTATTGTAGATGGTGTCGCGAAAATGACTCCATCTCTCGGTGGAATCTCCGTCTGTGGGGCCGGGAAGAGTATCCACTAGAGCCTGCATGAATTTGTTGACCTTCTCTTTATTTTGGGTGCCACTGGTGTCAATGCGTGGTCTTCCTTCTGTTCGGCTTCTGTAGATTCTCTTGGGCTTTATCTTCACCTTGCTGGAGACGAGTGAATGGTCGGTGTCGTAGTCAGCAACATGATAGCTGTGAGTCATCCGTACATTGCGGAGGTTGCTGCGTTTAGTGAGCACCAGGTCGAGTTGGTGCCAGTTCTTTGATCTGGGGTGCCTCCATGACACCTTGTGTTGAGGTTTCGTGTCAAAGAAGGTGTTGGTCACGCACAGATTATGGTGGCTGCAGAATTCCAAGAGACGTTGTCCATTGTCATTGATCTTCCCAACGCCAAACTGTCCTAGACATGAAGGCCAAGATTCGTGGTCGGAGCCAACCCTGGCATTGAAATCCCCCAGGATAAAAAGATGTTGTTTCTCTGGTATTTCACTGACTTCTTTGCTAAGGTCGTCATAGAACTTGTCTTTAGATTCTGATGCTGCAGTTAGTGTTGGGGCGTAAACGCTTATAATACTAACTGGGCCTGCCTCTGTCTGGAGTTGGAGCTTCAATATTCTTTCAGTGCCATCACTTGGTGGTATGATGGAATTGAGCAGCTTGTTTCTGATAGCGAAGCCAACTCCATGCTCCCTGGTCTCTCCGCACGGCTTGCCATGCCAGTAGAAAGTGAAGTCCCTCTCCTTGATGCTTCCAGATTCTTGGAGTCTGGTCTCTTGCAGGGCGACAATGTCTATCCCCAGTCTTAGCAGTTCGTTGTTTATCACTGCAGTTTTGCGGGCATCCACAATCTCATTTAGATCGTCTGAGATGCCAGGGGTCATGGTTCTTACGTTCCATGTTCCCAGCCTTAGGGCCGGTTGTTTTGTTTTTTTCTTGCTGTTAGGTGTATAGATTGCGGTCCATGTGTCAGGATTTCCCCCTAAGCTCCACACACCCTCAGGAGCAGATGAACCGTGGCGAGACAACACCTTATTGACTGGGGGCTGCCCAGCTTAGGCGGGCGGTAGCTGTCTAGTGAGATACGATGATCTCTCCCACCGTCGGAAGTAGCCCCGGGCGCCTTGCTCTACGCCAATCGAGCATTAAGACTTATAACCGGCAAATGCTACTTCCCGTGTTGTGTCACCGCTTTACGCGGTGCTGAAGTGACCTCTTCAGGGCACAAGCCTGGGCAATGGAAATCGGAGAACCAGCTGTTGCCCATCAGCTATCTAACATATGCATAAGACCCCTAAATACACTTGGGTCTGAAACTATCAAGTCCCCCTTAAGGTAAGCCCTGTTGCTTCCTCGATGTCCAGTCCGTGTCTGCCTTTCCACACGTGTCGCAATCCGACACGGGTGGTAACTCTCTCTGAGTTTCTCGTGGACCCCGCAATCGGCGGGCTCCATTGGTGTCCACGGGGCTGTGGACACACTGACCGGTCCTTTGAGAAGGCTCTGGATTATTCGAGCCTTCGAGTGACTCGGTTCTTTCCCTTTAGCTGGAGTTCTATCCCTTCGCTAGTCTCTCTTACTTTTATGTTGGTACCGCCCTTATGTGAGGCTATGACAGGAGTCCCCCTCCCCCCTGCTTTGATGGGTTATTATATGGTAATTAGTTCTGTACTAATTCTGTCACAGGATCACATAAAGTCGATGTTTGTAGTTTGGTGGATAGTAACTTGGCAACCTACACATCTGCATCAACAACTCATGTATTCTCCCATACACCACTTCAAGATGATTGCTGAAGAGGTCTCTCTCTTCTATGTTCTTAAACATGCTTATCTGACCGAAGTTCCGTGACGTTCCCAGTTGTTTTTACAACCGCGCCCTTCTCAAGTATCCATATGATACCAAGATATAAAAACTCTGTGTAAGAGAGTTTTAACAAGACAAATGTCTTGGCTATTTAAGTACACTTGCTAATCTTGTCTTGTGTGTGTATTTCGATACATTTTTACTTCCGTATGTTGTATATTGCTGAATATGTAGTTATGCTGTTGTTTTATCACATCGGACTACGTGTGTTCCTGTTGGCTTGTTAGTGTTATTGACTGATATGTTGCTGTTTCTAATAAAGTGACTGTATTTTAATTGTTAGTGTTCAGTTTTGAGTTTGTATAAAGTGTGTGCTCACTGTGTGGTTTACTTCCAAGGGTCACGAGTTGGGATATCCTTTGTCATGAATTACCAAATCTGTGTAATGCATGATCGGGCATTCCAAACAGTGGCGCTTAGATGTAGTGTATTCAACATGTATCAACAATTGAGACAGGTAATACATTTTTACATGAAAGACGCAGACAAATTAAAATAAATACGTTTTGCGTACAATTTGTCCGCTCAGTATATCGCTCTCTCATTTAATTCATTCACTCTGTCATTCATACATCTTTCATACAAAATAGTATTTTGTTAAAATATACAAATAAAGTTGAGGTAAGTCTTACTGCCCTTAGAAAAAATGGATTAGGCGATATGTTCCCTTTAAGGTAACAAGTACTTTTTGTACGTGTAATCAAAAAATGGTTTATAACCTAAATAGGAAAATTGCATAGGAAGAATATTTCACCTATGAGTGAAAATACCTGTAATATTATGGTAGAAAATATACAAGTTACAGGTTGACATATTTTATATATATAATCAAATACAAGTGTAATACATCTTAACTAATAGTAAATTAATTAATTCCAACGACGATGTGTGTGTTGTCCTCCTGCTGTCTGTGTGTCGTGCCATCAATGTTAACAGTTCATATAGGTGTCTCTTGCATGTTGTAATAGACGTAGTTCATTCCAGTTGTTTGCGAAGTTTCTTTGCAATAGCGAGTATGCAGTGTTCTTAATCGTTACACGATGAATGTCAGTTCACTGGTTGAAATCACTTCACAGATATTATATATATCGGTCAGATTGTTTTTAAAGCCTTAACAATTGGTAATATAGGGTTCTCAAAGTTTCATGTTCGTGGGTGTTATAAGTAGACCATTCACTTGGTTCAAGTTTCATGTTTGTGAGTGTTATACGTAAACTATTCACTTGGGCGTTGATACTTCTGAATGAAAGTTCTATAGTAGGTGTAGAGGTACACTGTTCTATGAACAGACTAAAATATCACAGCTTATTGTATGGCGAATAATTAATGTGTATAGTGTTAGTCTGCTGGTGCATTAGTTTGCCGTGATAAAAGGTCAGCAATAATATTATCAGTGCCCTTGATATGGCGGATTTCAAAGTCGAAATCCTGAAGAAGAAGACACCATCTTGCCAATCGATGGTTCTTTGGAACACCTTGTTTAAGTACCAGCAGTGGCGAATTATCGGTTAAAACAACAAAATGCGAACCTAAGAGGAACTTAGATAAACGACGCATACAAAAAAGTAGACTTAATGCCTCCAACTCAACTGTGGCGTAATGGATTTCTGCCTTTTTCAGCTTGCGGCTGACATAGAGTATTGGATGTCTCACGCCTTGATATTCCTGCATCAGGCATCCTCCAATTGCGATAGCACTCGAATCTGTGGTCAGAATAAAAGGTATATCTATGTTTGGTAATCTTAATACGGGTGGGTTAGAAAAAATTGATTTCAATTTGCACATTACATCCTCTAAGCGGATACTCTTACAAAATTTTTCTGGATGATCTTTTGTCAACAGATTAGAAAAAACTGATGTGAGTTCCGCCCAGTTTGGTATAAACTTGGCATAATAGTTTATGAGACCTAACAGGCTTCTAACCTGTTTCTTTGTAGTTGGAACTTCTAGGTTGAGAATTTTTGATACGATTCTATCATCTGTCAATAGTTTGCCTTCGGAAATCCTATGACCTAGGAAGTCTATCTCTTTATAGCCTATTTCAACCTTGGAAGGTTTGATAGTAAGTCCAAAAAGAAGGATTTGATTAAAGACTTGTTTGAGTGTAAGTAAGTGAGAAGTCATGTCTGAAGAATTGATATATATATCATCAATATATGATTGCACGTCCTTGATGCCGTGCAATAACAGTCTAGTTAACCTGACAAATGTGGCGGGAGCGTTCTTGAGACCAAACGGAAGATATCTCCATTCGTACAGCCCAAGTGGTGTAGCGAATGCTGTTATATGCCTTGAAGAGGGAGATAGTGGTACTTGCCAGTAACCTTTAGCTAAATCAAGCTTAGAAAAGAAGGATGATTGAGACATATTCAAAATGAGGTCTTCACAGCTGTACATTGGCTAAGCATCTGTCGTGGTTATCGTATTTAATTTTCTGTAATCTATGCATAAACGAATAGTTTGGTCCTTCTTTTTCACCAGGACAATTGGCGAAGAGTACTGGGACACAGATTTCTGTATTATTTTATTTTTTTTCTAAGTCCAAAATTTCTTTATCTAAATTTGCTCTATAATGTAAAGGAATTGAATATGGTCTACATTTGATAGGTGTTAGATCTGTCAACACAATTGAATGTGTTATTTTGTCAGTATGTCCAGGCTTATTTGAGAAGATAGTTTTATAGTCGTTAAGAAGAGACAAAATGTCTTGTCGCTGCTGTTGTGTCAAAGTGTCAGAGATTTGTATGTCTTTCATCGTACTGTCGTCGTTCATAATTGGTACTGGAATTTCCGTATTGTCTACGTCCGTCTGATTTATTACTGACGCTACTGTTTGTAAATTGTCTTCAATGTCATTGTCGTCGTCGTCGAGACTAATAGTTGCCAATGTGTCGTTAAATTGGTCGTACTTGTCGTTATCCCATATTGTCGGTACTGTGGATATGTTTTCGTCGTCTTCGTTGTCACAAGAATGAGTCGTTAATGATGCTTCGTTTAGATCTTCGTTTGTCGAGGTGTCATTCAGTCGGGTAATTGTCGTTTCGTTTTCGTTGTCCTTCTTGTCAGTCTGGTTATTGTCATCTGTTATCTGCGTCTGCTTGTTCGTGTCACTGTCATTTCTAGAATAGTACGGTTTTAACATATTTACATGGAATATTTTCAACTTTCCATTCAAAGAAATTTCGTAGTCAACTTCCGAAATCTTTCTTACAACTTTAAATGGTCCCTGCCAAGAGGTTGATAGTAAATCTCTCTTGTCAGGTAGTAATAGTAAAATATCTTGATTTGGTTGTAATACAATCGTTTTTTTCCCTTTGTTGGCGTACTGCCTGTACCTAAAACCTTTCTCCTGTAATGATGTTCTGGCCAGTATACAGGATCTAATGATTTGTAGCGACTCCTGAAGTTGGTCGGTGTGGGTTTTGTGTGTCGTTTGTCTTGTTACTATATTAGCGTGTTGTGTGTGTTGTTGCACATTTACAGGCTCAATATTTTGTGGATCGATGGCGTCCTCAGTTCGAGGTGTTAATTTGATGGTATCATTGAAAGATTCAACCGCCCCTGTATTCTGCACCTCTGTGAATTCGTTTTGAATTCCGTCATCGGTTGTCTCCCTTGTGCTTTTGGCAGTTTGAGACAAGCACGCGTGGTTTTTCATTTTGGAACCACTGTTCAGTTTTTGGATACAGTTTTTCTGTTCCCATTCTCTGATTTCTTTTCAGAGCAAGATCTTATGTTGGGAAGATTCCCAAGGATGATTTCAGCGGCAGGATTTTCTAGTACTGCGCATAGCACTTGTCCTGATATAAAAGGTGTCCGAATTTCGGCAAGTGCTAGGGGGTATCTTTCGATAGTGCCTGCGAATGTGCGACACGTTACGTATTTGTGTGTGTAGTCTTTGTCATTAACTAATGTTCTCTTAATTCCACAAAGAGTTGCGCCGGAATCTCGTATTAATGTACATTGTTTGTTATTAACAAAACCTGTCGCAAACTTTAACTTGCCTGTTGATGTTAAGGCTGCGTTGGCCATTTCGTTAGAAACTGGGATTGTGTGGCCGCATAACAAAGTTGTATCAAGCTGAAATTTTCTGCAGGTGTTACATGTGTTATCAGTGATGATGTTAATGATTTATACTGCATTACCTAACTCACTCGCACTTTCATTCTGGATGTCGCATTCGCTCTGTTGTTCAATTTCTTCATCTGAGGATGTGTCTATTAATGCGGCATTGGCCTGCTTCATCATCTTTCGCCCGTCACAGCGTGCTGAATAGTGCCCATAGCTCGAACAAAAATAACATTTGACCGCTCTCTGATATGCGTTCCTTTTGTTCTTTTGTTTTTCCACTATCATTTGGAGATGATGTGGATAATTTGGTGATTTGTCACACATCGTACTGTTCGAGTGTCAGATGACAATACTGGCACATGACTGGTGTTGTGACCTTAGAGCGTTGTTTGAACCTATTTTCATTTGGTTTTGAATATTTGGTGTTTGTAACCGCTGCTGTTTCAATTTGGCTCATATTTAACTGAAAAATATCGCAGTTCGCTGTAAAATATGCGCTCCCCTTATTTTCTATTTCTTGGATAGTTTTACAATCCATTTGCCTCAAAAATTTAGAAAAAGGTGTTGGTATTGTGCTAATAATTTTATCAATTATAATTAGCTCCTTCAGTTTATCATGGTTGTTATTTGTTTTTGCTGAGGTTATCCATTTTGTACAAATATCTTGGACTGTAGACACGTAGTCTATGAAAGTTTGGTTAGGTAATGGGGCTAATTTTGAGAACTGTAGTTGATAGCCTGCTGTATCTAGTGAAAAATGTTGTAGTATTCTTTGTTTTAAATAATCATAATCTTTCCTCATGTCTTGTGGAACTGTCTCTATCACTTTTAAGGGCTCTAATGCTAAATTTCTCATCAGAATAAATGACCAGTCGACTTTTGCGACCTTATGGTAAGTCATCAAACACTCGAAGTTCTCTAAGTATGCGCTTATTGAATCTCCTGAACAAAACGGCTTGACAAGGCCTTTATATTTGTTGTATTTTTGTTCATCTTCTTTACTTCTAATTTTGTTTACTGACATTTCTAAGTTGGAATCAATTTCCATTTGTTTTAGTTTTATCTGTGTCTCTGCGTTTAATTGGGCTTGCTTGGTTGCAGCTTCGAGCTCCATTTGCATCTCCTTCTCTTGAGCCTGCAGTTGCATTTTCTTTTCTTCAGCTTCCATTTGCATCTGCATCTTTTTCTCTTCAGCCTCAATTTGCATCTTTTTCTCTTCTCTTTCTGCTTGCATCTTTTTCTCTTCTGCCTCAATTTGCATCTTTTTCTCTTCTCTTTCTGCTTGCATCTTTTTCTCTTCTGCCTCAATTTGCATCTGCATCTTTTTCTCTTCTCTTTCTGCTTGCATCTTTTTCTCTTCTCTTTCCGTTGCTCTTTCTTCTCGTGCAATATTTTCTGAATGCGTCTTTTGTGCCCATTCTGAAAGTTTTTCCTCAATATATCCTAACCTAATACCTAATTCAATGCACTGTTCTAATGTTGACATCTTGTATTTTAGTTATTGTTCACTTTATTGAAATTAAATCCCTTTGAAATTAGTTTGGGTGTACAAAAGTTGGTTATCCCCCTTAATCTTTACATTCAAATTTACACGAGCAGGTTTACTTGGTTATGAGATTCGCATATATATAAAAATCAATACAAAGAAAAATGTTACATCAATGAATCAAGTGTGAGTATCGCTTAGGGATATAATGAGCATGAAATCATACTCATCTTATTTTTCTTGGATTCTCGATTGTAGTCTTGATTGGTTTTTCTGTTTTCTCGCCACTGCTGGAGGACAGGTTACATATACACGATATTTCGCGGAACAATCTGATGTTGGAATAAAAAAAAAATTAGTAACTGTCAATGTAATTGTCACAGTCATGTCAATGTCAAATTTCATGAACATCATCATAATTTCAAATATCAAATATTTTTGTAGAGGGACTATAATAGCTCATTCACAGATAATACGATGATAGCTGCAAAGTTTTTGACTTTGTCATGTATGAAAGTTGATATATATTTTTTTTTTACTTGGCAAAACCAAGAGCTGTCTGAAAAGTAAAGCTTCTGATTGCCACAACCGGCTTGTCCCCAAATAGCCTGTCACCGTCCTAGATATCTAGGGGAATGAAACTCTGGTTCATACAGGCAACAAACTCCGTTCATATGCAATCTAACATCATTTATTATTATTATGTTACAGTAAGCTGGCGAAGAGAGTTTTCGCAAGCCAGCAATCTGCAAGTTGCGTATCACAGGAGTTTACAATAAACATGATTATCACAACAACTCTATCAGCTATCTTAGTAGTAGTAGTAGTAGGCCTCTTTCAGTCCCTGAAGGACTATAGAGTTGTGCCGCTTGGGAGGTGCCTGGCAGCATCCGCTGGTGACTGTATAGTCCAATTCGAGAATGACAATCTCTGTCACAGTTTCCGCATCTGTGAGACGAGGCAAGTTCCCGCAGTAAGTGACTGCTCTTTGAGCCTGTGCCGTCTCTCCTCAGTTTTTTTGGATCATGATTGCGCTCAAAGAGCACCAGTCCGTTTCGTACATCTCTTCTCCAGGAGCATCTGTCTGTTGCAACTCTCTCCCACGTGTCTGGATCTATTCCAATGGTTTTCATATCTTGTTTACACACATCCCTATATCGCATTTGGGGTCTTCCGGTTGGCCTATTTCCTGTGGCTAGTTCTCCATAAAGGAGATCTTTGGGAATACGTTCGTCCTCCATTCGAGATACGGGCCCAACCACCGGGGCGTCTCTGCTTGAGGAGGGTGTGCACTGTGGTAATTCTGCTCTTTCAAGCACCTGTTTGTTTGTATGTGGTCCTTTCCATGTTATGCCCAGGATACGTCTCAGACATCTTATGTGGAAGGAATTCAACTTCCTTTCCTGTCTTGAGTACAGGGTCCAGGATTCAGACCCGTAGAGTAGTGTGCTAACAACACAAGCTTTATATACTTGAGCTTTTGTACGCTCTGTTAGTCTATTATTCTCCCAAACTCTTTTAGCTAGCCTGGAAAATGTTGTGGCTGCCTTTCCAATGCGTCTGTCGATTTCTGTCTCTAATGAAAGATTATCTGATATTGTCGATCCCAGATACACAAAATCGTGGATGACTTTCAATTCATAATTAGAGATTTTGATTGACGGAGGCGCATCAGCATCTTGTTCCATCACCTGTGTTTTAATTAGGCTAATGGTGAGCCCAAAGTCTTTGCAGGCAGCTGCAAAACGATCTATGAGCCTTTGGAGATCTTCTGCTGTATGAGTAGTCAGTGCTGCATCATCTGCAAAAAGTAGTTCTCTTACGCATCTTGGTCTTATTTTGGTCTTTGCCTTGAGTCTTGATGGGTTAAAAAGTTTTGCCATCAGATCTTGTGTGGAGGTATATGCCTTCAGTGGCAGTCCCAAATGCTTTGCCTTAAGAGAACAGCAAAGAAGATAACAAAGAGTGTAGGAGCAAGCACGCATCCCTGCTTTACTCCGCTGCTGATGCTTAATGACGGGATGTTGAGCCGTCAAATAAAATGGTCCCCTGCATGTTTCGTGGAATGATTTCACGAGACTAAGAAAGGGTGGGTGGCATCCAACCTTTCAAGGACCTTAAAAAGTGCCGCTTCTGCTCACAAGGTCAAAATGCCTTTGTGAGGTCGATGAAGGCTATATATAATGGCGTCCTCTTGTTCTCTGCACTTCTCTTGGAGCTGCCGGAGTGAGAAAATCATATCGATGGTGGACCTGTTGGGTCTAAATCCGCACTGCGATTCGGGTAGATTCTTTCAGCAAGAATGTGTAATCTTTTAAGGATTACTCTGGCAAAAATCTTGCCTGTAATGCTGAGAAGGGAAATGCCGCGATAGTTGTTGCAGTCGCTTCTGTCGCCTTTGTTTTTATAAAGGGTAACGATGTTTGCGTCTTTCATATCTTGTGGTATTGATTTTTCTCTCCAGCAGAGCTGTAATATTGCATACAGTTCTGGGATGATTGTTTCTTTGCTACATTTAAAATTTCAGGTGGAATACTATCTTTTCCAGGTGCCTTGCCGGATTGAGAGAGTCTAGTGCTTCGCTGATTTCTGTGAGGCAAGGTTCGTTATCCAAGGCATGCATGGCGGACTGTTGATCGATGGCTTCCAGAGCTTCTTCGCTGACAGTGTTATCCACTGAGTATAGCTCTGAGTAGTGTCTACCCAGCGATCCATTTGTTTCGCTCGATCTTTTATGATTACCCCCTCAGTGATCGTAAAGGGGCCATCTTATTTGATGGACCGACAGCTTGCTTGATGCCCTCATACATTCCTCTTATATTCCAGTGTCTGCACAAGTTTGAATTTGAGCAGAGAGCTGTAGCCAGTACCTGTTCGCACATCTTCTTGCCATCTGTTGTACTCTATTTCTGGCCGTTCGCAATGCCTGCAGTGTTTTCTCTGAAGGTGATGTTTTATACATCGAGAATGCATGTCTCTTTATCTCCAGGACTGGGAGCATCTCTTCAGAGTGTGCTTCAAACCAGTCGGTTGACTTAGTTTGCTTCTTGCCAAATGTTGATAGTGCTGTATTGTAGATGGTGTCGCGAAAATGACTCCATCTCTCGGTGGAATCTCCGTCTGTGGGCAGGGCAGAGTATCCGCTAGAGCCTGCATGAATTTGTTGACCTTCTCTTTATTTTGGGTGCCACTGGTGTCAATGCGTGGTCTTCCTTCTGTTCGGCTTCTGTAGATTCTCTTGGGCTTTATCTTCACCTTGCTGGAGACGAGTGAATGGTCGGTGTCGCAGTCAGCAACATGATAGCTGTGAGTCATCCGTACATTGCGGAGGTTGCTGCGTTTAGTGAGCACCAGGTCGAGTTGGTGCCAGTTCTTTGATCTGGGGTGCCTCCATGACACTTTGTGTTGAGGTTCGTGTCAAAGAAGGTGTTGGTCACGCACAGATTATGGTGGCTGCAGAATTCCAAGAGACGTTGTCCATTGTCATTGATCTCCCAACGCCAAACTGTCCTAGACATGAAGGCCAAGATTCGTGGTCGGAGCCACCCTGGCATTGAAATCCCCCAGGATAAAAAGATGTTGTTTCTCTGGTGTTTCACTGACTTCTTTGCTAAGGTCGTCATAGAACTTGTCTTTAGATTCTGATGCTGCAGTTAGTTTGGGGCGTAAACGCTATAATACTAACTGGGCCTGCCTCTGTCTGGAGTTGGAGCTTCAATATTCTTTCAGTGCCATCACTTGGTGGTATGATGGAATTGAGCAGCTTGTTTCTGATAGCGAAGCCAACTCCATGCTCCCTGGTCTCTCCGCACGGCTTGCCATGCCAGTAGAAAGTGAAGTCCCTCTCCTTGATGCTTCCAGATTCTTGGAGTCTGGTCTCTTTAGGGCGACAATGTCTATCCCCAGTTAGCAGTTCGTGTTTATCACTGCAGTTTTGCGGGCATCCACAATCTCATTTATTCGTCTGAGATGCCAGGGTCATGGTTCTTACGTTCACGGTTCCCAGCCTTAGGGCCGGTGTTTTGTTTTTTCTTGCTGTTAGGTGTATAGATTCGGTCATGTGTCAGGATTTTCCCCCTAAGCTCCACACACCTCAGAGCAGATGAACCGTGGCGAGGGGACAACACACTTATGACTGGGGGTCTGCCAGCTTAGGGGGCGGTAGCTGTCTAGTGAGATACGATGATCTCTCCCACCGTCGGAAGTAGCCCCGGGCGCTTGCTCTACGCCAATCGAGCATTAAGACTTATAACCGGCAAATGCTGCTTCCCGTGTTGTGGTCACCGCTTTACGCGGTGCTGAAGGACCTCTTAAGGGCACAAGCCTGGGCAATGGAAATCGGGAAACACAGCTGTTGCCCATCAGCTATCTAAAACATATGCATAAGACCCCTATCATACTTGGGTCTGAAACTATCAAGTCCCCTTAAGTAAGCCATGTTGCTTTCGCATGTTCAGTCCGTGTACTGCCTTTCACCGTGTCGCAATCCCGACACGGTGGTAACTCTACTCTGAGTTTCCTAGTGGAACCGCAATCGGCGGGCCCATCGGTGTCCACGGGGCTGTGAACACACCTGACGAGTCCTTCAGAAGGCTCGGATTATTGAGCCTTCGCGTGCTCGGTTCTTACCTTTAGCTGGAGTTCTATCCTTCGCTGTCTCTCTTACTTTTATGTTGGGTTACCCGCCCTTTACTGTGAGGCTGTGCCTGGAGTCCCCATCCCTGCTTTGATGGAGTATATATGGTAATAGTTCGGTACTAATTCTTGTCACGGATCACATAACGTCGGTGTTTGTGAGTTTGGGGAATGAGTAACTTGGCAAAACTACACATGCATCAACAACTATGTTATCTCCCATACACCACTCAAGGATGATTGCTGAAGAGGTATCTCTTTCTATGTTCTAAACATGCTTATCTGACGAGTTCGTGACGTTTCCCAGTTGTTTGCACAACCGCGCTTCTCAAGTATCATATGATACCAAGATATAAAAAATCTGTGTAAGAGCGTTTTAACAAGACAAATGTCTTGGCTAGTTAAGTACACTTGAATCTTGTCTTGTGTGTGTATTTCGATACATTTTTACTTCCGTATGGCTGTATATGTGAATATGTAGTTATGCTGTTGTTTTATCACTCGGACTCGTTGTGTTCCCATCCCTGTTGGCTTGTTAGTGTATGACGATATGCTTGCCTGTTTTAATAAAGTGACTGTATTTAATTTGTAGTGTTCAGTTGGAGTTGGTATAAAGTGTGTGTCACTGTGATGGGTTTTACTCCAAGGGTCACGAGTTGGGAATCATTTTCATGAATTACAAATATGGTAATGCATGATCGGGCTTCAAACAGGGCGGCTTTAGATGTAGTGTATTCAAACATGTATCACAATGAGAAAGGTAGTACATTTTTACAGAAAACGCAGACAATAAAAATAAATAGTTTGCGTACAATTTGTCCGCTCAGTATATCGCTCTCATTTAATTCTTCACTCTGTCATTCATACATCTTCATACAAAATAGTATTTTGTTAAATATACAAATAAAGTTGAGGTTAAGTCATACTGCCCTTAGAAAAAATGGATTAGGCTAGATGTTACTCTTTAAGGTACACAAGTTAATTTCTTGTTAGTGTAATCAAAAAATGGTTAATAACCCTAAATAGGAAAATTGCATAGGAGAATATTCACCTATGAGTGAAAATAACTGTAATATTATCGGTAGAAACTATACAAGTAAGGTTGACCTATTTTTATATATATAATAAATATAAGTGTACCCAACATCTTAACTAAAGTAAATTAATAATTCCAACGGCCGATGTGTGTGTGTCGCCTGCTGTCTGTGTGTCGTGCCATAAATGTTAACAGTTCATATAGTGTGTCTCTTGCAGTTGTTAATAGACTTAGTTTCATTCCAGTTGTTTGCAAGTTTCTTGCAATAGCGAGTATGCAGTGTTCTTAATCGTTACACGATGAATGTCAGAGTCACTGGTTGAAATACTTCACAGATATTATATATATCGCGTCAGATTGTTTTAAAGCATTACAATTGGTAATATAGTGTTCTCAAGTTTCAATGTTCGTGGGTGTTATAAGGTAGACCATTCACTTGGTTCAAGTTTCATGTTTGGAGTGGGTTTTATTAACCCGTAAAAGATTCACGGAGGTGATACTTCTGAATGAAAAGTCTATCGTAGGTGGAGAGGTACCACTGTTTCTATGAAGACTAAAATATCACGCTTATGTATGGCGAAATAATTAATGGTATAGTGTTGTATGCTGGGCATTAGTTTGCCGTTGATAAAAGGGCAGCAAGAATCTTATCAGTGCCCTTATGTGGCGGATTTCAAGTACGAAATTATGAAGAAGAAGACACCATCTTGTCCAATCGATGGTCTTTGGAACACCTGTTTAAGTACCAGCAGTGGCGAATTATCGGTTTCTTTAAAACAACAAAATGCGAACCTAAGAGAACTTAGATAACGGGAACGCATACAAAAAGTAGACTTAATGCCTCAAACTCAAACTGTGGGCGTAATGGATTTCTGCCTTTTTAGCTTGCGGCTGACATATGAGTATTGGATGTCGCACGCCTTGATATTCCGCATACAGGGCATCCTCCAATTGCGATAGCACTCGAATCTGTGGTAAGAATAAAAAGTATATCTATGTTGGGAATCGTACCCTGGTAATGCTACGTAATTCGAGTAGGGCGTCCGCCCCGGTGCTAAATACTTTCCGCCCGACTGTGCCCAGCCTGTCGCTAAATACTTCTGACCTCTAGGAAACGGAAATGTCCCGGCGGTGCTGACATTTTTGGAACACCGGAAAATTGAAAGCACTCCTAACACTGGGTAGGTTGGCAACCATTGTTTGAACAAAACAGTTTTACAAAGAGATTAAAAAAACAAAAATAGATTATCATGTTTTAAAAAAGTTTAGTTTAAAGTAGTTTAATTAGGTATAAATAATAATGTATTAAATTAAGCTATTAGGTAAAGATAGAAAAATTAAAAAAAAAAATGTAACATATGGTGGAAGTACGAGTTACAGAAGCAATAACAGAGAAAATAAAAATATTCACATATTTAAAAGGCAACAGTAAGATTCAATAACAAGTGGATTGATAGGTAAGGAAAACGCAAAACAAGAATGAAGGACAAGAAAAGACAAAGGAAAGTTAATAATTTAGTTGTTGTGGAGACCCCGAAAGATAAGGTACGACACAGAGAGGTACATCACAATCCTGAACTATATCTTGATTTCCCGTCGTTTTTTATTTTTAGGAGCAACACCACACGTTCTGTTGGCCCCTTCTTTCTGTGACGTGTGCATTATTGTTGATGGGAAAATGACGATGTACCAATGTAGTGGCAGCAGATCTTCGCTCCTTCGTACCACTCCACTCTTTCGTCTCTCCATAGAATATTTGTGTAGAATTTCACGAATTAAAGATAAATGAAAATCGCAGGGGAATAGTATTTCCAGTTACCAATTGTACATGGATAGGCATGTAAAATAGACAGATCTATAACATGAAAAACAAATCTGTGGTAAACTTTACAGTTTATCCTAAGTGACTAAATAGAACTGCGAAGCAAGTCAGTCGATCAAAAACCGCGCCCATATTGTTATTGTAGTCAACAATGCACTTTGGATTTTTGTGTATTTCCCCGGTTTTCCAATCTTTTTTCTCTGTGGTAAATGTATGAATTGTACATGTAGACAGCATCCAATTATTTTTGTCGCACAATTTCAGGGCGTAATAAGAAGCTTGTACAGACTATAGCCAAATTCCTTTTTTTAATAATTTTCTTCCATTTTAGGCAAATTTGTCTATGCTTGTATGACCGTGCCAATGCATAGTTGCATGATCGTGACGCCACATAAACAAATTAGGACTGGTGTACAATTATCTACAAAAAGTGTGATGCCCGTTTCACAAACTCTAGAAACAAAACGCAGGGGGTATTATAAAACCAGTACACAGTATAAATTAAAAAACGAAACAA
>JACEFZ010008515.1:0-45000 GCA_014155875.1 Cepaea nemoralis
TATTGGTGATGCAATTACCCCCATTGACTGCCTCTGGCATTGAAGTCCCCGCAGTAGATGATATGCCTTTCGATTATGTGGTTGTTTCGGGATTTGCCTTTCATCCATATCGAACAAACTCTGCCATTGTCGCACGTCGACCTTCCCATTTCGCGCATAGACGTTAACGATTACAAGCTACACTGGTGTCATTATTCTTAATGCCTGCACTTGCAGGGCATCGCTGTTCCAGGCGGACATATCGATCTCAGACACTAGTATGTTGTCGCGGACCAGAATGGCCTGTCCGAGGTGCCGCCTGTTAAAGAAACCCTGAAATCCCGCAACATTGACTGTTCCGTCGGTGAGCTGTGTTTCTTGCAAGACTACAATATCGTTTCCGTAGAGTAGTTTTTCAAGAATGGGTCGGCGTTGACTAAATGATGCACAGTTCCAGTACAGTACTCGAACATTTCCGATACCCAATCTGTCACATTTTAAGTGCCTTCTGCGCGCGCCCGCCCTCTTACCACGTTGTGTCCTAGCTGGTCGTCTGGCCGTCATGTTAGGCTTAACTATCGCCACCGGGCGCCGATGATACGCCGAAAGAAGTCCGGACGCGCGTGCACGAACTCCGTTGCACGGTCCGAACTCCATTTCACCACGAAAAAACACTTAATCCATACTGCAGAAATCACACAACTTACGTGAAATTAACTAGATATATCCTTCAAGTTGAAATATACACAATTTCGCACAGTAATGTCGATTGTCTACCACGGTAATTTTAAGCTGACTAACATGTCTTTCTGTTTACACAATTCTGGCTTGCGTTGATAGATCATAATTGCTTCTGCAAATTTTAACAAGCGAGTATTTTGTGTTCTAAACAACACGCGAAATGCAGTGTCTCTGGACACAACATGGCGACTGGCGACAATGTGCCTGCCGATTGAAGACGCCGGGAGCTTCCGGTGTGTCGGCTCCTCGTGGCTATCATCTCCTGTGTGTTGTATCTTGTTGACCCATTGAGGTATGTGTTCTGACACCCGTTTGTTAAGCTGTCTCTCCGTTCGACCAATGTAAACGGCCTGGCATCTACATGCGAATTGGTAAATACAATTGTTTGTGGCGTACAGAGGAACAGGCTCTTTGACTGTTGGTGTAGGAATGGGTACAAGCAACATCGTTTCAGGCCACAATGAACAAGACGCATAAAAACATCTCTCTATCTATGGAACACGAACACAACGAAGCGTTACCGTTCCTAGATATTCTAATGAGACGTAGAGCAGACGGCACAATTCAAAGATCGGTGTATCGCAAAGAAACATGGACTGGCCAATACCTAAATTTTCAGAGCTTCACACCTGTCCAGTACAAACGGGGCTTAGTACGGACCTTGTTTGACCGTGCTAGAAAGATATGCACCCAGGACACACTGACAGAGGAATTTGAAACTCTGAAGAATGTCTTAAACCTGAATGGGTACTCCACAGGATTTATAAAGCGCCATTGCCAACAGCCCAAACCCAAAGCAGACGTAACTACAGTCCCTAAACTCAAGGTATTCATCCAGCTAACCTTTCGAGGGGATGACGTAATGCAACGTCTACAAGACCGGCTTACTACAGCAGTAGGTCGAACATTCTGTGCGGCAACTCCAGTCATTAGATGTAAAACCGTACCCATTCCTACACCAACAGTCAAAGAGCCTGTTCCTCTGTACGCCACAAACAATTGTATTTACCAATTCACATGTAGATGCCAGGCCGTTTACATTGGTCGAACGGAGAGACAGCTTAACAAACGGGTGTCAGAACACATACCTCAATGGGTCAACAAGATACAACACACAGGAGATGATAGCCACGAGGAGCCGACACACCGGAAGCTCCCGGCGTCTTCAATCGGCAGGCACATTGTCGCCAGTCGCCATGTTGTGTCCAGAGACACTGCATTTCGCGTGTTGTTTAGAACACAAAATACTCGCTTGTTAAAATTTGCAGAAGCAATTATGATCTATCAACGCAAGCCAGAATTGTGCAAACAGAAAGACATGTTAGTCAGCTTAAAATTACCGTGGTAGATAATTGACATTACTGTGCGAAATTGTGTATATTTCAACTTGAAGGATTTATCTAGTTAATTTCACGTAAGTTGTGTGATTTCTGCAGTATGTACCTGACGAGATGCAGCGAAATATGCCAGGCAATAAATCGTGCAATCTATTGTTTGTGTCTTCGTTATTCAAATTCACTACGGGAAAACATTGTTTTGAACTTAATCCATACACATTTCGGAAAAAACACGTTCCATTTTACGGGACGAAGAAATGTCCCGCCATCTTGCTCAAGGGACTGGTTTTAGACTGGTCAAGACTGGTTTTATATTTGCTAATGACGAAACTCTAAAGCTGCTCCAGGAAAATTAAATTAAATTTCTGGTTGTAAAGCAATATATTAAATAATGACAGATCGGCTGGCACCTGGGCGACTTGACAGACCATAGTTTATAAAATGGAGTTATATCTCATCATAACACAACGCCTGTGCTGAGTTTAGAGACCATGCGTTGCCCATGAATCATGATCCCTCTCTCGGCCTGTCTAGTTTACTCCAGAATAAAGGTATAAAGGTAACACCAATACCCCCCTCCCCCCCCCAAAAAAAAAAAAAAAATAAAATAAATAAATAAATCAGCTGCAGAACCTGCTGGATTAGCAAAGCAATGCTTTAACTTTCCGCCTGTCGGAGTTTCGATCCTAGACAAGTTGCCGACCAAGGCTTGGGCCCGGTCTGCCTTCCTATGACACTTAGTCTTTAGATTGCATTTCCTCGCATCAGGATAAGGTTCCCCCGTCCGAAACCGTTGACGCAATGTGGGGTGTCGGGTTTGGTGAGCGTCGCCCAACATTCAGCGCTAACAGAAAGCAGGAAGTACCGTCTACTGTCATACAGTAGATCAGTCGTGTCTGACTAACACCTGACTATAATCTTCCACAAAACAGCTCACGAAAATATGCAGAAAATTGAAGGAAAGGCACGGGAACTCCAATTACTCCTTCCCACGACGACTAACGACTTAAGGAGAAGACAACAAGAACAATAACACTAGTAGTAACAACTCCGACAATAATTTAACGTTAACCAATAATAGAACACCAATAACAGAATTAACGCAATAGCAACAATAGAAGTAACCACGACAACATTAGCGATAACATCAACAATAAAACATCGGTATCATAGACAACCAGATCATCAACAACCGGAACAGCAACATCGCCGACTACAACAATAGCGACATCAACATTGTGGGCATGTTTACGCGCAGCAGACTACATGAAATCATCAAAGCGTGCACATAAATGGATCCGCAAGAATGGCAGGAATACATTAAAACTTCCCCTGAGTCAATACCCAACTACAATCAATACATAAATGGAATGGGCGGTTTGTATGGGCCCGTTCTTGCTTACATGTGAAAACATCAACATAAAACACCCACATATACAATATGTGATTTGGTTTGGAAGAGCTTTGATGTATATGTGTTAGTTTTTATTGCGTGTCGACCGGATTTAAAATACAAGTTTGTTTCATTTTACATTGCGCAGTGGCTGGGAGACTATAGCTGAGAGACAAGTTTACGTTCAGAAGTTTGCCATTGCTTCAAAACCACCGACGATCTTACCATTGTATGAAAATCAGAGCAAGGCGGTCTGTTGAATGCCACCCGCAGCTGTGTTTCAAACACGGTGTGCGAAATTACGAACTAGCCGCTTTGCCACAGGGTTGGCAAACTAACAACATTGGTTTCACTATGTCTCCATGCCTCTTCCAGGTCTCTCCCTGCCTCTCTCACGTCTCTCGCTGTCTCACTCATTTATATCTCTGCGTCTCTCATGTCTCTCCCTGCCTCTCTCATGTTTTTCTCTGCCTCTCTAATGTCTCTCAACTTTTCACCTGTCTCTCTCTGCCTCTCACATGTCTCTCCCCTGTCTCTCTATGCCTCTCCCCTGTCTCTTCCTACCTCTCACATGTCTCTCCACCTCTCCAATATTTCTCGACCTCTCCCTCGCCCCTCTTCCCCTCTCCTTTGTCTCTCTGTCTCTGCCTCTCACATGTCTTTACCTCCCCCAGTCATGTTATGCCCCTCCTATATCTCTCTGCCTCTCCCCTGTCCCTTTATTCCTCCCGTCTCTCTCTCTCTCTCTCTCTCTTCGCCTCTACCCTGTATATCTCCTCTACACCCCAATGTCTCTCTCTCTGCCTCCCCCCTGTCTCTCCACCTTTCCCTTGTCTCTCCAACTCTCCCGGCTCTCCATCTTTCCCTTGTCTCTCCGACTCTCCCGGCTCTCCATCTTTCCCTTGTCTCTCCAACTCTCCCGGCTCTGAATCTTTCCCTTGTCTCTCCAACTCTCCCGGCTCTCCATCTTTCCCTTGTCTCTCCAACTCTCCCGGCTCTCCACCTTTCCCTTGTCTCTCCGACTCTCCCGGCTCTCCACCTTTCCCTTGTTTCTCCAACTCTCCCGGCTCTCCATCTTTCCCTTGTCTCTCCAACTCTCCCGGCTCTCCATCTTTCCCTTGTCTCTCCAACTCTTCCGACTCTCCACCTCTTCCCTGTCTCCACCTCGCCCTGTTTATCTCCAACTCCCCAATGTCTCTCCACCTCTCCCATATCTCCTCACCTCTCCCACGTCTCTCCATCTCCCCCGTATCACCCCACCTCTCCTCTGTCTCTCTCTCTGCCTCTTCCCTGTCTCTCTGCTTCTCCCCTGTAACGCTGTCTAAAACCGAAACAACAACCATCGCATAGCTGGCCGCGTCCACCATCAACTTCAACCACCAACTTCAAAACCCGACATACTCATCGACAATCAAATCCGCCAACTACACAAACGGGCAGCTATAGAAATTGACCAACGCCGTCCGCAGGCTGCTGGTCACCTCCCAGCATCCACGTGATTCTATTATCTACTGGCCGCAACAATCTCCAACGTAAACTTGTCAAGACATCAACAACAGCAGTAAAATGCTAGTGTTGACAGCGATGTCCTGTAGATAGGATAAGCTGCAACAACAACAACAACAACAACAACAACAACAAACACTCTCCAGCGTTACTTTCAATACACACGCATCCTCATTATTCACCTGCATGGTGGTTTCACTCAGAGACTAGTCGTTATTTATTCATCAGCCGCTTTGCGCTTCTGATTAACTTTTCACCTCGGGGAGTGGATTTCGCGGCTGTGTGACATGGATACTGGGATAAAACAAAGACAACAAAAAAGACGGCTCGGCAATCACTTTAGTGGAATGGGGTTTTAATATAGGTCACGTGGCACTGGGGTGGAATAGATGGTGTATAGAAGAATGGATCAGCTCACACACACACACACACACACACACACACACACACACACACACACACGCACACACACACACACCAGAGAGAGAGAGAGAGAGAGAGAGAGAGAGAGAGAGAGAGATGACCGAAAACATTACAAAACGACTTGAATAGACACAGAGTGACAAACACGACGAGAGACAGCGGGAAGACACACCGTCCGAGACGCAGAAAGACATTGAGAGAAAAATGAATCCAATATATATTTACGTTCAGTAGTTTCCAATTGCTTTACGAACGACCAGCTCACATACCCCACTAAGTTACCAGCGCGGTGCGATTCGCTGCCGAAACTCGCAGCTGCTGTTTTCCCAACGTGTATACGGTATTACGATAATGTCGTTAACGCCTTGGCCAAGGAGACGGATTTATAAATAAATTCAGCAGCATGTCCCTCGCATTAATAAAAATAATGACTTCTCGTCCTTGACTTGAGGCAGTAATTTACAGGTATCTCAAGTCTGACGACAGGGTTTACTAGTAATAGAGAAAGCTTATGTGCGCGCCCGCACAAACACACACAGATACACACCACACACATACACACGCCATACATACACAACACACACTGCACACACGAACACACACTCGCACATACGAACACACACGTGCGCGCACACACACCACACAATCACACACATCACACACATCAACACACATCACACACACTATACACCAGACACACACCACACACACTACACACAAACATACACACCACACCACACACACTCACAAGTTTACTATTGACTACACTCGAGTTCACAACGAGCGAACGAATAAAAGCAATGACTGACAGAAACTGTAACGTCAAAACTTGTGTCCGAAGCCGAGAAGCTTAAAGTAGCGGATCAATAACTCAAGCAACACGAATAACTCAAGGAAATGATAACCTGATCTCTGTCGGTGAAACCTCTCGTCAAGGTGTGCAATCATGCACAAGTAGCAGCAGTAGTGTAGACACGGGGTTAGTCAGGTCTTAGATAAACTGAGATACCGTATACCGGTAGACGGTAGTACCTGCTGTCTGTTAGAGCCGCACGTTGTTTGTCAGGTCTTAGATATGACTGAGCTATTGTATGGCAGTAGACGGTACTACTTGCTTTCTGTTAGCGCCGAATGTTGTTATTCAGGTCTTAGTCAGATATGACTGAGCCACCGTATAGTACTAGACAGTTCTATCTGTTTTATGTTAGAGCCGAATGTTGGGCGGCGCACACCAAACCCGACACTCCAAATGTTGCCAACGGCTTCGGGTGGAGAAGCGCAATTGGGAGGGTACAAACAGTATCCTTGTGCAAGAAAATGCAACCTAAGGACTAAATGTCATGGCATGGAAGTCTAGGCAAGTGGTCACGGCAGCTTCTGCAGCTGGTCTTGTTCCAGATGTACCCTTTCCTCTTGAGTAGACTAGGCAGGGATCAAGCTGCATGGGCAAGACATGGTCTCTATAGTTTAGCCATGGAGAGGTGTAGACACAAATGAGGGAACAGATAAAGATAATCAGTTCAGAATACACAGGGCAAGGGAAGATGTCATTACGTGTTGCACGCCATTTGCAGGACGCTGCAATCAAGCCCAGCACCAGATTGTTTATCTAGGTCATCTTTCGTTCAGTGGTTTGTCGTGTCTGAAAGAGAAGTCAACATCGAAGTCTAAATAACAGGTCTAAGTGTTGAACACCTTTCTTCGCCTACAGTGCACCCCAACACACTGAACATCTTTCTTCGCCTACAGTGCACCCCAACACATTGAACACCTTTCTTCGCCTACAGTGCACCCGAACACACTGAACACCTTTCTTCGCCTACAGTGCACCCGAACACATTGAACACCTTTCTTCGCCTACAGTGCACCCGAACACATTGAATACCTTACTTTGCCTACAGTGCACCCGAACACATTGAAAACCTTTCTTAGCCTACAGTGCACCCGAACACACTGAACCCCTTTCTTAGCCTAAAGTGCACCAGAACACATTGAACCCCTTTCTTAGCCTACAGTGCACCGAACACATTGAACCCATCTCTTAGCCTACAGTGCACCAGAACACATTGCACCCAACGGCCACGTCGGCTTCTTTCATAGCAGTGGGACAATAGTGGAAACCAGACGACCTGCGCGTACCAGCAGAAACATGGAGAAAGCCTAAATCTGTTATACGAGGGGGCTTCAATTGAACACCTTAGATGCGTTTTTTTTTTCTATGTGAGTATATTCGGAAAACGTAAAGAACCAATGTATCATCTTTTCAGTGTAGTCACTACTGCGTTCAATGCAACTCCCCCAGGACCTATAAAGTGCTTGGATTCCTGTTTTACAAAACAAACAAACAAACAAGCAAACAAACAAACAAACAAAAAACTTCTTTTGGTCGAGTGTGAAACATTCATGCACCACCTGCTGAACTTCTTCATTGGACCGACAAGTTTTGAAACTTCCTACTCCGCTCATACACATACTGGACTGACAGGCATGCATCATCACACAGGACCTTCCGTCTCCGATAAAGTTCAATAGGTTTCAAAAAACTTATAACAGACCACTGCTCCTCTTTGGTGCAAGTCAAAAGTGGGGCGGCCATCCTTAAACTGTCCTTATGACATCACAGCGTTCGGTTACACCAATATGTCACTTTCTAAACACTCTTGACATCTGCAACAACAATATTGACAGGCTAGAAGACAATGCCATGGTTATTGCAATTTATATCACGCTTTTATGGTTTTCATTTTAATCCCCCTCGTAAACTATGGAAACTCTGCCTGCGTAAGCGCCCGCCGGCCTTGAGGTTTTAGGTTCATTGACGTATATACTCACACAGCCATGCATACACCAAAACCTACACACTCACACATACACTCCCTCACACACATACAAGTGCACACTTAAAAACGTTTTCATACACACGTACACATATACACGTATACACATGCACACATACAAATACACACGCACTCACACAAATACATGCACATACAAAATTGTTAAAGCAGTCACGCATACATTCACACACATATACTTAAACATACACTCACACACATATACTCACACATACACTCACACACGTACACTTACACAAACACTCACACACATATACTCACACATACACTTACACACATACACTTACACAACCACTCACACACATGCACTCATACACATATAGTTACACATACACTCACACACGTATACTCACACATACATACATACGCATACACTCACACATATACACTCAGACACGTACACTCCCACACGTACACTCACAGACACATTCACACACATACAATCAAACACGTACACTCACACACATACACTCACAACGTACACTCAAACGCATAGACGCTGACACATAAATATGTATATAATCATTACAACAACAAACAAAAAAAACTCCCATAATCACATACATACTCACACGCAAATATACAGACACTATCATAAAAACTCACACATACAATCACACTCACAAACATCCACGCATACACGTTCACATAAAACTCACTCGGAATCACATATACACCACAACACATACACACCCCAACACATACATACGCCCATAAACTCACACATATTCACACACTCACAAACATACACGCTCACACACGCCTACACACATAAACACAAACAGTTACATATATAGAGATACTCACAAACAGTATACACACACACAGAGATATGTCACATACTCACATAATATACACTCACGCACTTACACACAAATGTCACATTCACATAAAAACACACATAGTTGCTTACACACAAATTTGTCACCATCACACACATGTACAATTGCGCGCGTTAACACTCAAATATGTCACCCTCACGCATATAGAAACATGCACGCGCTTACACACAAATATGTCACAATTACACATATACACACATGCGCTCGCTTACACACAAATATGTCCCCATCACACATATACACTCATATATATACACACACACACAAATAGTTAGTTAGTTAGTCGACAGATCATCCTCATTGCACATCGAACCATTCAGTCCATAAGTGCTCGGATCCCCTCCTCAGCAAATCCCGCAGCGTGTAGCGGCTAACGACACCAGTTCTGTGTTGGTTTATCAATCTTCTTTGTCTTCCTGCGGAGTGTTCTTGTTTGGCCACACCTCTTTTAATTTGCTGTTCTCGCAGTATGACCATGGTTGTAGATTCACAGTCATCACTTGGTTCTCGCAAAAGTCTTACTTCTCGTAGAGCATAAAGAACGTCAGCCTGGTACATGGTGCGTCCGCCCTCCACAGTAGCCTTACTTGCGAGATCGTCAGCCCGCTCATTCCCTTGTACTCCCGCATGCCCTGGCACGAAGATGAAACTAATCTTTGCCAGCCGAGACCGCTCCAGAGACAGCAACCATTCTCTTTGGATCGACCCCTCCTCTATCCTCTTGATCATGTTCATTGAGTCGCTAAGGAAACATGCCCTAGTGAATGTCTGTGTCTCGAGCCATGTTATTACTTTACTTACTGCCATGACTTCCATAGTCAGGCTACTTGTGGTCACAACAAAAGCACAAACACATAAGTCACACACACATACACTCCTGCATTTTTACACATAAATATGTCACCCTCACACGCACACATACACTCACAAATAAATCACACGCCGACATACACACTACAGACACACACTCGGGCTTACGCGCATATAACTCATACTCACACATATAAACACCCACACAAATAAGTCTCACTCCCACATACACAAACAGAGAGAGAGAGAGAGAGAGAGAGAGAGAGAGAGAGAGAGAGAGAGAGAGAGAGAGAGAGAGAGAGAGAGAATCCCTTATACAAAAATAAGCCAAATTGAAACACGGTTACACCCTGGTAAAGTGAAAGAACAACATTCAAGGCACTCCGTCTGTGAAGTGAAAGAACACCATTAAAGGCCCACCTCTTGTGGAGGCGACCAGTCGTTGAAGCTGGGCAGTTGCAAGGATCTCCAATTTGCTAACGTTTTCTCACGTGCCGTCCCTGGGATGGAGTGACGGGCTTGGGGCGTGTGAAGTGCCGGGTACACACAACCACATGCTTGGCTCTTTGAAGGGACCAGTAGGGAGTTAATGCCAGAGTAGGGTTAAATGTCAGAAAGGCAGTGGGTCAGAGAGAGAGAGAGAGAGAGAGAGAGAGAGAGAGAGAGAGAGAGAGAGAGAGAGAGAAACGTAAGGAGAGAGAGAGAAAGGTAGAGAAACAAATGAAAGTAGAGAAATAAGACAGAAGGAAGAGAATGATTGGGGGAAGGGGGAGAGAACGAGAGATAAGGAGAGAGAGAAAAGGAGAGAAAATGAAACCCAGAATGCGAGAGAAAAAGAGATAGGAGAAACATGAGACAGAAGCAACAGAATGATAGGGGCAGAGAAAGAGAGATAAGGAGAGTGAGAATTATAAAGATCAAGAGAGATAGATATTACAGGTAAGAAGAGACACAGGAAGACAATAGAAGTATGACATAATGACATAGAAAGACAACATAAATATAACATAAAGACACAGAAAGACACCAGGAGTACAACATAATGACACAGAAATACACGAGGAGTATAACATAATAACACAGAAAGACACCAGGAGTATAACAAATGACACAGAAAGACACGAGGAGTATAACATAATAACACAGAAAGACAACAGAAGTATAACATAATGACACAAAGAGACAACAGTAGTATAATACAGTGACACAGAAAAATACAAGGTGTATGACATAATGACACACAAAGATAACAGGGTTAATAACATAATGACACAGAAAGACACCAAGGGTATAACATAATGTCACAAAAAGACATCAGGAGTATATCATAACAAAATGATTAAATTAACACATATTAATGGGTATTCATTCCCTCATTCTAGTTGGGTGTTGGCCAAGCATCGACTTGCGCTTGTTATTTCGAGAAGGCACAGTTGTCATGTGAAAGAAGCAGGTTCGAAACCGAGTATGGCCACTACTGAATTTAATATTTATATTGTCTAATGTACAACAAGGAGTGCCCTGTCCCCTTTCTTGTTCATAACCTATATAGACAGCAATTGTAAAGACACCAGCCAAGCAGAGACATGCAAGAGCACTGCATGACGAACAGAACACAGAAGAAGAACCAACGAAACATTACACCATTAAAGAACTCTTAGCCGCGGACGACCAAGCACTAATAGCAAAATAATAAGCAGAGTTATAAGACCATATTAATAGTCTAAACGAAGTATATATGGAGCATAGCATGAAAATTAACACCAGTAAAAGCAGAGGTAATGATTATAACCAAAGAAGAAAAGACAACAGAGATTCAACTACAAGAATATCCCCTGAAACAAGTGGCGTCTTTCTATGTCATTATATGTGGGGGGGGGGGATTGTGTGGTGGGGGAAGTGTGGGTGGGTTGGCAGGGGATGTTTGTATGGGTGGGGAATGTGTGGTTGGGGATGTGTGTTTGGCTGAGTGGTTAGGGTGTGTGGGTGGGTGGTGAGGATGTGTGGGTGGAGGATGTGTGTGGGCGAGTGTGTGTGGGGTGGGGTATATGTGTGTGTGGTAGGGAGATGTGTGTATGTGGGGGATGTGTGGGTGGGGATGGGTGGGAGGGTGGGGGAATATATTTATGCCTGGGGTGTGTGCGAGGTTGGAGGTGTGTGTGGGTGGGAGGATTGTGTGTGTGGTGGATGTGTGGTGGGTGGGGTGATGTGTGGGTTGGTGGGTGATATGTCTCATAACATGGTAATATACATTGTTTATGTTTACAACATTTGAGTCAGGTCTTAGTCAGATATGACTGAGCTACCGTATGACATTAGACGGTACTACCTGCTTTCTGTCAGCGCCGAATGTTGGGCGGCGCTTACCAAACCCGACACCCCACATTGTGCCAACGGCTTCGGGCGGAAGAGCGCAATTGGGAGTGTACTAGCCTTATCCTGGTGCGAGGAAATGCAACGCAAAGACAAAATAAGTCATGGCAGGGCAGGCCAGGCCCTAAGCCTTGGTTGGCAGCTGGTCTAGGATCGAAGCTCCGACAGGCGGACAGTTAGAGCATTGCTTTGCTGATCCGGCAGCTTCTGCAGCTTGTCTTGTTCCAGATTATAGGTGTTAACTTTCCTCTGGAGTGAACTAGGCAGGCCGAGAGAGGGATCATGCTACATGGGCAACACATGGTTTCTTTATTTTAGCCCAGGCTTTGTGCTATGGAGAGGCAATAACTCCATCCCTGGTCTTAACCGGTCTCGGAACCACCTGGACACACTTCCCACCATAACAGAAGTTAAGTGTGCTACAAATGAGCTTGCATCTGGCAAGGCTCCAGGTAAGGATGGGATTCCAATAGAGGTTATCAGGATTGGGCAAGACACACTCGCTCTACAGATCCACCAGCTAATAGAGCTATGCTGGCGAGAAGGACAAGTCCCACAGGATTTCAAAGATTCAAACATCATAACGCTGTACAAGAACAGGGGAGATCGGAGCGACTGTAACAACTATAGGGTTATCTCACTTCTGTGTATTGTAGGGAAAGTATTTGTCAGAATTGTTCTGCGCAGACTTCAAGTCCTGGGAGATCAAGTCTACCCCGAATCACAGTGCGGCATCCGTCGGAACCGGTCTACCATTGATATGATATTCTCATTGCGACAGATGCAAGAAAAATGCCGGGAACAAAATCCACCACTGTTTATTGCCTTCATCGACCTCACAAAGGCATTCGATTTGGTCAGTCGTGAGGGTCTGTTCAAAGCACTAAAGAAGATTGGCTGCCCACCAACTCTTCTGTCCATTGTGGAATCGTTCCACACAGGCATGAAGGGTATAATCAAGTTTGATGGCTCAACTTCAGAAGAGTTTGAAATCAAGAGTGGAGTTAAGCAAGGTTGTGTACTATCCCCCACCCTCTTTGGGATATACTTTTCACTTCTACTGAAATATGCCTTTCGTGATCAGGATGACGGTATATACATTCACTCACGCTCAGATGGTGGCCTCTATAATGCTCAGAGATTGAAGGCCAAGACCAAAATTAGGAGGGTACTAATCAGAGAGTTGCTTTTTGCGGATGATGCTGCGATTACGACCCACTCTGAGGAAGAATTACAACATCTACTATCTGCATTCTCCAATGCTTGTTCTGAATTTGGTTTAACAATTAACAAAAAGAAGACACAGATTATGTCACAAGGTGCACATGGTGTACCATCAATCTTTATTGACGACGCCGAACTGGAGATAGTAGACCATTTTACATATCTAGGATCAGAGGTAAATAGCAAATTATCCCTCGATCAGGAAATCAACATCAGGATTGGCAAGGCAGCAACAACAATGAACATGTTAGCAAAAAGAGTCTGGGAGAACAGGAAGCTTACTGCCAAAACAAAAGTCCTCGTCTACCAAGCCTGTGTCCTTAGTACTCTTCTTTATGGCAGTGAAACCTGGACAACTTACTCACGCCAAGAGAAACGTTTAAACAGCTTTCATATGCGGTGTCTGCGAAGAATACTTGGTATTAAGTGGCAAGACAAAATCACAAATACTGAAGTATTGGAAAGATCAGGTTGTGTGACGGTGTATTCCATGCTCAGTCTTCGTAGACTTAGATGGATAGGACACGTTAGGAGGATGGATGATGGTAGAATACCAAAGGACATCTTTTTTGGTGAATTACAGACGGGTAGGAGATCTCAGGGTCGGCCTCTACTACGATACAAAGATGTGTGTAAGCGGGACATGATTGATACAGGCATTGATAATGCACATTGGGAGCACGTCGCCGCTGAACGTGTTGCATGGAGGGCAACTATCAGAAATGGAATAAAGACAAAGGAGAAAATGATTGCAGATAGAGCACACACAGAGCGTGAGAGACGTAAGATGGTGCAAAATGGTGGAAATGACCATGTTTTCACATGCACCTACTGTGGGCAAACATTTGCAGCAAGAATTGGCCTTACCAGCCACACTCGCCACCGCCATGGATCGTAGTTATTAAGCCTTTTTGAAGCACAATGTACCAAACTATCGTCTGTCAAGACGGAAAGGTGCCAATCAATCATTTACAACATTCATTTGGCAATGTTTTTTTTTCCTATGTAAATACATCATGCACTATTGATGAACGAAAGATGAGTGACTGGAAGGGCCGAATGTAAGACGGGCTTGCGTGCCCAATTTGTAACCCTTCAAAAATAAAGATCAATCAATCAATCAATCAAAGGACTTCGAGTACTGAGGAAATATAATATGATCAAGTAGCATATCAAAAGACGAGATTAAAAATAGATGCAATAAGGCAAACCAACGCATTGGATAAATTACACCAATACTAAAGAACAAACGTGTGTCAATAGTTACTAAGAAAGCACTATACAACACAATCTTCCTATCAACTCTATGCTACCAATGCCAAACCTGGACAATGACAGAAGAAGGGAAAAGAATAAACCTGCAACAGAAATGATATTCATGAGAAGAATACTCAATGTATCAAGAAAAGATAAAATCAGAAATGAAGAAATAAGGTCTAAAGTGGGGGAATATAGCAGTGCTGGAGTTTATTAGAAGACAGCTAGTCAAATGGTTTGGCGATTAACTTGGTTACCATTTAACAGTATACCACAACAAGCAATGATACACAGATCAAATGAAAGCATAAGAAATGGCCGACCACGTAAACGATGGACGGAGGGAATAGCAGAGTCCATGGGAATCTCGACCATTAATCATCCCATGGCACTGAATCAGTTAAATAAGGACCTGCAGCGACAGGGGATTCCGATCGTCAGAAGCCGACCACTTTCCTGAATGAAGTTGTCTTTACTTCCATGACACTATTATGGGGAGTCCACCTTGGTCATTACTCATGAAGTCTACAGGGACCCCTTACAACTGTGCTTGGTGTCTGCCTCCTGGGTCTGTATGTCGCGTATAATTGCTGACAGTCACAACTATACATTTCATTGTTCTCGGACAGGTCGGCTTTTTATATGTTTATTATTTCCATTTACTAATCCGGAGAATCCTGATTTATTAATTGTTACATCCTAGACAGTCATTTTGCTGGCATCGTATCCCATGAGTGTGCAGTTTCAAATGTCATAAATGTTTGTTTTTTTCCGTTCTCTGGCTGTTAACTCAAACGTAGGCCATACACGCGCTACTACTTCTACTAGTGCACTAGACTGGTTATTGACTGTCGACCAGTTTTCATTATTACCAGTGTCCCTCGCCATCAGGCGAACCCACTCCTACTTCTGAGGTACTTGTAATTGACGTCCCAAATTTAAGGACGAGAAGTTAACATATTAGGCCAAATACCGCTGTAGGGGCTTTCCTTCCTTCCTTCCTTCCTCCCTCCCTCCCTTCCTTCCTTCCTTCCTTCCTTCCTTCTTTCCTCTCTCCCTCCCTCCCTCCCTCCTTCCTTCCTTCCTTCCTTCCTTCCACTAACTCCTCGTCTTTCTCTTCCTCTTTTTCCTCTTCCTCCTCGTAGTCTTGTTGTTGTTGTTGTTGTTGTTGTTGTTTTTGTTGTTGTTGTTGTTGTTGTTGTTGTTCTTCTTCTTCTTCTTCTTCTTCTTCTTCTTCTTCTTCTTCTTCTTCTTCTTCTTCTTCTTCTTCTTCGTCTTCTTCTTCTTGTGTCTATAACTAAAGCGTTACTCTAAAACACGAACTCGCTCACCGCGATAATGTGAAGAGAAATTTTGATTCCGTGATTGATATTGATTGTTTTCTGAATAAAGGTAATAAATAAATCACACCGCACTGAAACACATGTAGCATTTACAGAAACTCTTCTAGAATATAAAATGTGACGAACTCAGTTTTATGATTAAATTGTAAATATTCCCAATATGTTTTTATATTAACTGTAAGGAGATAGCTGTCTCTATCTACAATTGATGTTATTTTTTTTTTGTCTTTGTCAAACTCGTAGTCATCCATTAGTTATACAGAAGCATATCTTTTAAATATCTCGGAACAGTCATAATATCTGATGGGTGAAGCTTTGAAATTATTAGAACAAGAATCAATATGGCGAAGGTAGCCTTTCGAAAGATGGAAAACATAATGACCAATAAAACAATGTTATGTGTAACAAGAAAAATAGTGTTGAGGTCTTACATAGAACCTGTGCTTTTGTATGGATGTGAAGTGTGGATAATGAGCAAACAGGCTGAAATACATCTGATGGCTGTGGAAATGTGGTTTCCGAGGAAAATCCAAAGAATACCATAGGAAAAAGAAAAACAATGCCAAGTCCTAGATAAACAAACGAAAAATCGTAAACTGATTAGAAAAATTAGACGTACACAGTCAAAATTGTTTGGTCACGTTATGAGAAGAAATAAATTGGAGTGCTTGATAACAACTAGCAAGATCGAGGGGAAAAGAACAAAGGGAAGGCAGAGAAGCAAATACCTGGATGGTTTGGCCACGGGGCATGGTCGAGACAGAGACGCTGAGCTGATGCATGTCTGGCGATCCAGTGAGATGGTGAAACATGACCGCCCACGCTTATCGGCATGGCTCATGATGATGATGATATCTGTGAATATATCATATTTATATTCTTTCACCATCTGCTAATGGTTGTTGTTTGTTTTGTTTTTGTTATATGGATTCAAGAAAGGAGTTTAACAGACAAGAAGATCAACTTCGTTACACGGGGTTCTATCCAATATTGCTCGGTCACTTTCCGCAGGGCTGCCCGCCGAAAGCCTCGCACAAAGCACGAACTCTGTAGAACCAGCGACTGAACCCATGAGTCTCCGAGAAACTTGCACTCGTAAGCCGAATGACGTATGTGGGAATCGAACCCACAACCACTACGCCGCGGAGACTCCCTTTCTTTTATTTGGAAAAGTAAATGGTAGGTGAGTGGGTATTGTAGGTATGTTAGAAGGTAGTATAGGAAGGAAGGTGGGGTAGGTTGGTGTGTAGATAGATGGGTTTACGTGTAGATAGGAAAGCAGGCGGATAGATAAGCAAGTTGGAGTGTAGATAGGTAAGCTGGAGTGTACATAGCAATGTTGGAGAGTAGGTAGTTAGGAGACGTGTATATAGGCAGATAGATAGGTAGGTTGGAGTGTAGATAGGTAGGTTGGAGTGTAGATAGGTAGGTTGGAGTGTAGATAGGTAGGTTGGAGTGTAGATAGGTAGGTTGGAGTGTAGATAGGTAGGTTGGAGTGTAGATAGGTAGGTTGGAGTGTAGATAGGTAGGTTGGAGTGTAGATAGGTAGGTTGGAGTGTAGATAGGTAGGTTGGAGTGTAGATAGGTAGGTTGGAGTGTAGATAGGTAGGTTGGAGTGTAGATAGGTAGGTTGGAGTGTAGATAGGTAGGTTGGAGTGTAGATAGGTAGGTTGGAGTGTAGATAGGTAGGTTGGAGTGTAGATAGGTAGGTTGGAGTGTAGATAGGTAGGTTGGAGTGTAGATAGGTAGGTTGGAGTGTATATAGGTAGGTTGGAGTGTAGATAGGTAGGTTGGAGTGTAGATAGGTAGGTTGGAGTGTAGATAGGTAGGTTGGAGTGTAGATAGGTAGGTTGGAGTGTAGATAGGTAGGTTGGAGTGTAGATAGGTAGGTTGGAGTGTAGATAGGTAGGTTGGAGTGTAGATAGGTAGGTTGGAGTGTAGATAGGTAGGTTGGAGTGTAGATAGGTAGGTTGGAGTGTAGATAGGTAGGTTGGAGTGTAGATAGGTAGGTTGGAGTGTAGATAGGTAGGTTGGAGTGTAGATAGATAGGTTGGAGTGTAGATAGGATAGGTTGGAGTGTAGATAGGTAGGTTGAAGTGTAGATAGGTAGGTTGGAGTGTAGATAGGTAGGTTGGAGTGTAGATAGGTAGGTTGGAGTGTAGATAGGTAGGTTGGAGTGTAGATAGGTAGGTTGGAGTGTAGATAGGAAGGTTGGAGCTTAGATAGCTACACTGGCGTGTAGGTTGGTAGGTTACAGTGTAGATAAGTAGGTTGGAGAGTAGATAGGTAAGTTGGAGTGTAGACTGGTAGGTTGGGATATAGATATGTAGATTGGAGTGTAGATTGTGAGGTTGGAGTGTAGATAGTAGTTAGGTAGATAGGAGTGTAGATTGACAGGTTGGATTGTAGATTGGCAGGTTGGAATGTAGATTGATAGGTTGGAGAGTAGATATGTAGGTTGGAGTGTGGATAGGTTGGTTAGAGTGTAGATAGATATGTTGGAGTGTAGACAGATAGGAGACGTGTATAGGCAAATAGGTAGGTTGGTTGGCGTGTAGAAATCAAATAAAGTCAAATCAACTTTATTTTAAAAGGGTCTTACATTCGGCCCTTCCAATCACTCATCTTTCGTTCATCAAGAGCATTATACATTCACATAAGAAGAAAAAAAACATTGTAAAATGAATGTTGTAAACTATAAATAAGGCAAATTACCATGTTATGATGCCCATCTCCCACCTACTAACACATCACCCCACCCACATATCACCCCACCACAATCACACAACCAGGGATACATACATACCCCACCAACCGACCCCCCCCCCCCCCATCCTGCACATCCCCCACCCACACACACTGCCTTCACCCGTTCCCCAAACCCAAACACATTCACCACCCCCACAACATCCTCCACCAACCTACACATCCCGCGCCCACCCACATATACATCCTAACCCACACACCCATCCCCCACCCACACATCCACTACTAACTACAGATAGGTAGTCAGATTGACGTGTAAATTGGTAGGTTGACGTGTATATAGGTAGACTGGTAGGTGTATAAATTGATATTTAGAGTGATGGATAGATAGACACATAGGTAAGCAAGGAGATGGGTAGATATGCAGACAGGCAGGTGGGCGGGTATGGTTTGTTCTATAGGACAGTTTTAGAGGGAAATCAGTAGGAAGACTGGCAGGCGGGTAGGCAGGATTTATTATGTAGGATAGTTTTAGAGATAAATCAGTAGGTAGACAGGCAGGCGGGAAAGTAGGTAGATATTAATCAATCAGTCAATCAATCAGGTGCCGTCTCCACAGTGAAGGTTGGCTGCAATGGATCTCCAACACTGTCTGTCTTTCGTCATGGACTACAGACTGTCAGGTTGAAATTCGCCCATATCTTGTTGTTATCTTCCCACTTGTATCGTTGTCTACCTCTTGCTCGCTTACCTTCAACCTTGTCCTCCTGTATGGTTTTTATAAGAGTATTATGTCGTTTAACGTCGCCAAAATATTTAATTGGCCTCTCGTTTGCTTCTTTCATCAACTGTCGCTTCATTCCCAGTTGTTCTTCAAGCACCGCTGTATTTAATTTTGCTTGTTTCCATGAAAAAGGTTAGTAGATATACAGGCAGGTAAACAGCTTACTAGCTAGGCAGACATATGTTTGGTAATCAAGTAGACAGGCAGGTATGCAAATAGTTAGGTAACAAGATAAGTAGTCATTAGCTGAGTGAATAAATGCATGCAGAAATATTTGTCTTCCAACATTACTCGCAAAGAAACATGCATCGATTCAACCTGCCCGAAGGTCAAACGAGATTCGATACTCCAATGCGAGCGATCGATTCTGTACAGCAACTCGTCCCACGTGCAATGCCTCGGCAGTTTTTTGCGAAACTAAAAATATGCATTAAAATACAAAGCAATCAAAATGGTGACCTGAGGCGCGCCAGCCATCTTATCAAATATGGGGGTGGGGGGGGGGGGGGGGGCTTTGATGTTTACTGCGCTCTCCGTCAATGGAATTAAAACAAGAAGGGAATAAGAGGGCAATCAATGAACAAACAGGCCGAGTGTACTGGACGGTAGGTACTGCAATAACAGCAAAATACCGTGAGAGGTCTCTCCATTTCATCGCCAGTCATTCTCAAACTGCTATCTCTGAGGTCAGTGTGGCCGAATGGATAAGCGCGCGTGTTCCTAAACATCCTGTGTGAATATGCCGAGGTAAAGGGTTCAACCCCTACACCGGACAGTTGGACTAGAATGTTGACATGTCGTCCTTGACTTGGGGATTAAATTACAAGTACCTATGAAGTAGGCGCGGGTTCGCCTGATGGCGAGGGACACAGGAGATAGAAAACTAATCTGCACGCAAAATTCAGTCCAGTGTTACTAGAAATATTGTGTATAGATTACGCTTGAGTGCAAAACGAGTGGAGAAAAAAAACCAATTGATATCTCTGGGTTACATATTTTCTCACTGATATCCCCCCCCGCCCCCCGAATCTCCTCCCACTCACCCCAACCCCTTTATTTTAACCCCACTTGCTTTGAAATGGGGCCACTAAAATTGTTGTGTTGGCATTCTGGCAGCGGCCTTAAGCGTGTATACGTGTGCGGGCTGTTGGATTGTAGGAACTGCTGTCTGTTCCACTTTTCACAAGGGACAGGTAGGAACAATTTGTGTGATATTCACACGCACAGGAATAGGGCATTATGTGATGACCCTTTGTTGTGAAGTTGGAACCGCGACTAACTAGGTCATGAACTCGAGCTTAGTTGCAGTGCGTGCCGACGTTTCTAAAATAATTGGCAAGTGCACGGGATTGGTTTTGCGTGAGAATTGACTTTCCCTTTTACCAGTGTCCCTCGCCATCAGGCGAATCCAGTGTCCCTCGCCATCAGGCGAATCCTCTCCGAATTCTGAGGTCCGTGCCCAAGTCGAGGACGAGAAATCAACATTCAAATCCAAATGACTGACGATTGAAAAGAACCCACTACACCGCATTCAGACGGGAAAATATAAGCGCTCAAACTTCTCACCGGTGCGCTGATGCCGAGGTAGCGGGGTAAACCCCTTTACTGGTTAGTTGGACTCAGATGTGACTTCTCGTCATTTGACTTGGGGACGTCAATGACAAGAACCTCAGACGACGGAGTGGGTTCACTTGATGGCGAATGACACTGGCAACAAGGAAAACTAATCCGCATGCAAACATCAGTCCAGTACAATAGAAGTCACAGAAGCAGTGTGTGGACTACGCATGAATTCAAAACGAGCGAAGCCACACACATACACATACACACACATACACACACACACACACACACACACACATACACACACATACACACACATACACATACACATACACACACATACACAACAACCCCCCCCCCACACACACACACACACACACCAACCCCCTCCTCCCACACACACACACTCACACACACAAATCAGTATAACAATATTCCCTGCGCCCGACTGTCACAGAAGGTAAACCCGCTGTAAGTGGCTGCGTGACAGGGATGACAAGCAAGACAGGCCACGCAGGAACATTTCAGAACATTACAAGTATCGTATGCAAGTACAAGTATCGTATGTAATTACAAGTATATTATGCAATTACAAGTTCTTATGTAATTACAAGTATATTATGCAATTACAAGTATATTATGCAATTACAAGTATCTTATGCAAATACAAGTATCTTATGCAAATACAAGTATCATATACAATTACAAGTATATTAGGCAATTACAAGTTCATTGGCACCTTTCCGTCTTGACAGACGATAGTTTCGTACATTGTGCTTCAAAAAGGCTTAATAACTGTCATATGGCAATAACTACGATCCATGGCGGTGGCGAGTGTGGCTGGTAAGGCCAATTCTTGCTGCAAATGTTTGCCCACAGTAGGTGCATGTGAAAACATGGTCATTTCCACCATTTTGCACCATCTTACGTCTCTCACGCTCTGTGTGTGCTTTATCTGCAATCATTTTCACCTTTGTCTTTATTCCATTTCTGATAGTTGCCCTCCATGCAACACGTTCAGCGGCGACGTGCTCCCATTGTGAATTATCAATGCCTGTATCAATCATGTCCCGCTTACACACATCTTTGTATCGTAGTAGAGGCCGACCCTGAGATCTCCTACCCGTCTGTAATTCACCAAAAAAGATGTCCTTTGGTATTCTACCATCATCCATCCTCCTAACGTGTCCTATCCATCTAAGTCTACGAAGACTGAGCATGGAATACACCGTCACACAACCTGATCTTTCCAATACTTCAGTATTTGTGATTTTGTCTTGCCACTTAATACCAAGTATTCTTCGCAGACACCGCATATGAAAGCTGTTTAAACGTTTCTCTTGGCGTGAGTAAGTTGTCCAGGTTTCACTGCCATAAAGAAGAGTACTAAGGACACAGGCTTGGTAGACGAGGACTTTTGTTTTGCTATTTACCTCTGATCCTAGATATGTAAAATGGTCTACTATCTCCAGTTCGGCGTCGTCAATAAAGATTGATGGTACACCATGTGCACCTTGTGACATAATCTGTGTCTTCTTTTTGTTAATTGCTAAACCAAATTCAGAACAAGCATTGGAGAATGCAGATGGTAGATGTTGTAATTCTTCCTCAGAGTGGGTCGTAATCGCAGCATCATCCGCAAAAAGCAACTCTCTGATTAGTACCCTGCTAATTTTGGTCTTGGCCTTCAATCTCTGAGCATTATAGAGGCCACCATCTGAGCGTGAGTGAATGTATATACCGTCATCCTGATCACGAAAGGCATATTTCAGTAGAAGTGAAAAGTATATCCCAAAGAGGGTGGGGGATAGTACACAACCTTGCTTAACTCCACTCTTGATTTCAAACTCTTCTGAAGTTGAGCCATCAAACTTGATTATACCCTTCATGCCTGTGTGGAACGATTCCACAATGGACAGAAAAGTTGGTGGACAGCCAATCTTCTTTAGTGCTTTGAACAGACCCTCACGACAGACCAAATCGAATGCCTTTGTGAGGTCAATGAAGGCAATAAACAGTGGCTGATTTTGTTCCCGGCATTTTTCTTGCATCTGTCGCAATGAGAATATCATATCAATGGTAGACCGGTTCTGATGGAAGCCGCACTGTGATTCGGGGTAGACTTGATCTCCCAGGACTTGAAGTCTGCGCAGGACAATTCTGGCAAATACTTTCCCAACGATACACAGAAGTGAGATACCCCTATAGTTGTTACAGTCGCTCCGATCTCCCTTGTTCTTGTACAGCGTTATGATGTTTGAATCTTTGAAATCTTGTGGGACTTGTCCTTCTCGCCAGCATAGCTCTATTAGCTGGTGGATCTGTAGAGCGAGTGTGTCTTGCCCAGTCCTGATAACCTCTATTGGAATCCCATCCTTACCTGGAGCCTTGCCAGATGCAAGCTCATTTATAGCACACTTAACTTCTGTTATAGTGGGAAGTGTGTCCAGGTGGTCAAGAGTTGGCAGGGCCTCTATGGCGTTGAGGGCATCATCCGCCAGCTTGGTCTCACTTGAGTAAAGCTCTAAATAGTGCTCGACCCATCTATCCATCTGCTGTTTCTTATCAGTGATGATTTCTCCAGTCAAGGTTTTCAGCGGTGCACTTCTTTTGATCATTGGACCACAGGCTTTCTTTATCCCTTCATACATGCTTCTGATGTTTCCCTTATCACTTGCGATTTGAATGGACTCACATAACTTGATCCAATAGTCATTCGCACACTGCCTGGCAGCCTTTTGTACATCCTTCCTCGCTTGCTTCAGCTCACTCAGAGTGTTACGCGTTGGTCTTTTCTTGTTTCTTAAGAGAGCTATCTTCTTTTTATCAATCAAGGGCTGCAAAATCTGGCTGTTTGCCGCAAACCAGTCCTGTCTCTTATGATCCACAGTGCCGTAAACCCCTACCGCTGTTTTATAGTTTCCTTAAGTTTACTCCATTTATCATTTACTATACAATTTTCTGATGTATCATTGAAAGCGTCCTCAAGTTGCTGTTGAAATTCAAAGCACTTTCCAGGATCGTGAGTGTTAATAATATTAATCCTGGGGCTAGACTTGTGTTTAGCTCTTTGGTCTCAGTCTAACCCTTGCAACAACCAAAGAATGATCTGTATCACAGTCAGCACTGTGGTAACTTCGAGTTAATGATGTATGGTTCAGATGTTGTCTCCGTGTGATAATGAAGTCCAGCTGATGCCAATGGCCGGATCTTGGATGTTTCCATGTGACCTTATGCATCTCTTTTGTTTTAAAAAAGGAGTTTGTAATACATAGGTCATTTCTAGTGCAATGCTCCAGCAGCCTTTGCCCATTATCATTCATGCAACCGATGTTGTATTTTCCAAGGCACACTGGCCATGAACTCGAGTCCTTGCCCACACGAGCATTGAAATCACCGAGCATATAAATGTAGTCGGATTTTGGAACTGCCTTGATCGCAGAGTCTAGCTGCTCATAGAACGTATCCTTCACATCATCAGAGGAAGTGAGTGTCGGTGCATATGCAGTGAGAATGGTGGCAAATCCACAAGAGGTTGCCAAGCGCAGTGATAATAATCTTTCATTTCCTCCAGCTGGGATATCAATCATTCCCAGTAGCGAATTCTTCACTGCAAAGCCCACACCATGTTGCCTTTTTTCTGCCTGCCCTCTTCCCTTCCAAAAAAAGGTGTAATTGTTTTCCCTGAGTGACCCTTCCTCAGCGAGGCGAGTCTCCTGCAGGCCAGCAATATCAATGTTAAGACGATTGAGTTCAGCATCAATCACAGCCGTTTTTCTCACATCGTCAATATTTGTCAAGTCAGTGGAAAATCCTGGACACATGGTTCTCACGTTCCAGGTTGCAAGCCGCAGCTTGAGGTTTCTATTATTCTTTTTATTAGTACCTGGTGCATTGGTTTTACAGCCTGCGATTCAGATTTTGTCCTAGCCCCAAGCACCCATTGAAGCAGGCAGGCTGTGGCGGATCAGCACCAAATTGGTCGGGGGCTGCCCAGCTTGAGGCGGGCGGTAGCTTGAGGCGGGCGGTAGGTGTCTCCCACCGTCAGAGGCAACGCGTGGCGCCCCATGTCTACGCCAACTGACAAGGACTTATAACCCGTAACAGTTGCCTCTCGCTTTGATTCCGAGACCGGTTAAGACCAGGGATGGAGTTATTGCTTCTCCATAGCACAAAGCCTGGGCTAAAATAAAGAAACCACGTGTTGCCCACGCAGCATGATCCCTCTCTCGGCCTGCCTAGTTCACTCCAAAGGAAAGGTAACACCTATACATCTGGAACAAGACAAGCTGCAGAAGCTGCCGGATCAGCAAAGCAATGCTCTAACTGTCCGCCTGTCGGAGCTTCGATCCTAGACCAGCTGCCAACCAAGGCTTAGGGCCTGGTCTGCCCTGCCATTACTTATTTTGTCTTTGGGTTGCATTTCCTCGCACTAGGATAAGGCTAGTACCCTCCCAATTGCGGTCCTCCGCTCGAAGCCGTTGGCACAATGTGGGGTGTCGGGTTTGGTAAGCGTCGCCCAACATTCGGCGCTGACAGAAAGCAGGTAGTACCGTCTACTGTCATACTTTCTACTGTCTGACTTACAAGTCTCATCTCATCTCATCTCATCATGTTCCTCTTGTACCTTGCGGTGTCGAGGTGAAGTATAAACTTCGTGAGAGTGCCCGGTTATGGGCTTCGTATATCGACATTCCCATGGATTCTGTTATTCACTCCGTCCAACGTTTACGTGGTCGGCCTCTTCCTCTGTTTCCATCTGGTCTGTACATCATTGCTTGTTGTGGCATGCTGTTGACTGGTAGCCTACTTGCATGGCCAAACCATTTGACCTGCTGCTTTCTAATAAAATCTAGAGCAGCTTTAACCCCCACTTTAGTCCTGATTTCTTCATTTCTGATCTTATCTCTTCTTGATACGTTGAGTATTCTTCTCAGGAACCTCATTTCTGTTGTTGTGATTTTTCTTTTCTCTTTTTCTGTCATTGTCCAGGTTTGGCATTGGTAGCACAGAGTTGGTAGGAAGATTGTGTTGTAAAGTGCTTTCTTAGTAGTTATTGATACATGTTTGTTCTTTAGTATTGGTGCCATTTGTCCAATGAGTTGATTTGCCTTATTGCACCTATTTTCGATCTCGTCTTCTGATCTGCCATTTGATGATATTATACTTCCTAGGTACTTGAAGCTCTTTACTTGTTTCAAGGGATGTTCGTTTAGGTGAATTGTTGCTGTTTGTTCTTCTTTAGTTATAGTCATTACCTCTGTTTTGCTTGTGCTAATTTTCATGTTATGTTCCCTACACATTTCGTTTAGACTATTCATGTGGTCTTGTAATTCAGCTTCTGATTTTGCTATTAGTGCTTGGTCGTCCGCAAACAGGAGTTCTCTAATGGTTAGATTTGCAGATGGTTCTTCTTCTGTGTTCTCGTCATGCGGTATTCTTGCTGTCTCTGCTTGGCTGGTTTCTTTACATATGTTGTCTATATATGTTATGAACAAGAGAGGGGACAGGACACAACCTTGTCGTACTCCAGATCTTATGGTGAAGGGTTCTGAGTGTTCTCCAGTTGCTCTCACTATGCATTCACTGTTGTTGTATAAACTTCTACATAGGTTTGTTAGATGTGTACTCACTCCATATTGTTTAAGTATTTCCCACAGCTTGTTTCTATCTACCCTATCAAATGCCTTTTCTTGGTCGACAAAGGCTAAGTAGAGTGTTTCATTGAATTCAATTGATTTTTCTATAAGTTGTCTAAGAGCAAAAATGGCGTCTGTGCATCCTTTGTTTTTCCTAAATCCAAGCTGCGTTTCGCTTAGCTGGGGTTCTAAAGTAGTTCGTAATCTTTTTTCAAGAATTTTGCAAAATATTTTCCCAGTATGACTCAACAGTGAAATGCCTCTGTATTGTGTGCAATCTCTTTTGCTGCCTTTGTTTTTCCAAATTGGGATAATTATGGCGTTTCCCCAGTCTCGTGGTGTCTGTTGTTCTACCCAAACATGGTTGAATAGTCTATGTAGCCAAGCTGTTCCTACTTCCCTTGCTGCTTTAATTAGTTTACAAGTATCGTATGCAATTACAAGTATATTATGCAATTACAAGTATCGTATGCAATTACAAGTATATTATGCAATTACAAGTATCTTATGCAAATACAAGTATCATATACAATTACAAGTATATTATGCAATGACAAGTATATTATGCAATTACAAGTATCTTATGCAATGTGGCGCAAGGGATACCAAATCAATCCCCGCATACCGCGTTCTGAATATAACTGCGGGCGATTTGGAAGCAGACCGCATTGAGTTGGTTTTTATACAATATGGAGGTCAGCATGGCGGAATAGATAAGAAAGCTCTTTCTTAAACATCCGGTGTGCTGATGCCGAGTTCAACCCTTACTGTGGTCAGTTGGAATAAAATGTGACTTGGGGACCTACATTACAAGTAATTCTCTGTCTGTCTGTCTCTTTGTCTGTCTTATCTATCTTGTCTGTCTGTTTGTCTGTCTGTCCTTACTTCCCTTCCACCCTCTCTTCATCCATCTGTGTCTGTCCGTCCGTCACTCCCTCCCTCGCTCCATCTATTCATCCTCTCTCCACCCATTCATTCATTCATCCATCCACCCACTTATCTATTTCTGTCTGTCAATTCGTCTGTTCCCCCCCCCCCCCCAACATCCAACAGTCCATCAACTCATCCACCTATTCATCCTTCCATCCATCCACCCACCATCCATTTCTGTCTATCCGTCTCTCCCCCCATCCACCCATCCATCCACCAATCCATCCATCCACATTTTCTCCCTCCACCCATCAGTGTCCTTCCGTCTGCCCATTAACCCTTCCTCCACCCACCCATCCATCCATCAATCCACCCACTATCCGTCACTGTCTATCCGTCCGTCCATTCCTCCCCCTACCCCCATCCACCCATCCATCCACCAATCCATCCATCCACTCTTCTCTCCCTCCATCCATCTGTATCTGTAGGTCAGTCCATCCCTCCCTTCCTCCATCCATTCATCCATCCATCGCTTCATACATCTCTATGTGTCCGTCCGTCCGTCCATCCATTCTTCCATCCATCCTTCAACCCATCCATCCATCAACCCATCCATCAACCCATCCATCCATCTATCCATCCATCTATCCTTCTATGTCTGTCCGTCCCTCCATCCATCCATCCTTCCATCTATCCATCCATCTATCCATCCATTTTTGTCTGTCTGTCTCCATCTATCGGTCTGTTTCTCTGTCTGTCTATATTCATGCCCAGCATACTGCTTTCATGAGTTTTTGACTCTCCATCCCTCATCTCTCTCTCTATATATCTCTCTCTCTATCTCTCTCTCTTCTCTCTGTCATCACTGTCTCTCTCTCCCTCTCTCTCTATCTGTTTCTCTCTGTCTATCAATGTCTCTCTCTCCCTCTCTCTCTCTCCGTCCGTCCGTCCGTCTGTCGGTCTATCTGTCTCCATCTATCGGTCTGTTTCTCTGTCTATCTATATTCATGCATGCCATTATGTTAGCATGCATTACTGACTCTTCGTCCATCCCCCCTTTCCTCTCTCTCACACTCTTTTTTTCTCTCTCTACGTGTATATATATATATCCTCCCGTCCGTCTGTCTGTCTGTCCATCCATCTATCGGTCTATTTCTCTGTCTGTCAATATGCCTTCCAGCCATCAAGTATGTATGCCTTTCTGATTTTCCATCCCTCCGTCCGTCCCTCTGTCTGTCCGCCTGTTTATTTATCGCCCTGTCCACCCCTCCCTTCGTCCCTCTGCTGTGTTTCTACCTGTCTATTACCTCACCCTCTACATCTCTCTCTCTCTCTCTCTCTCTCTCTCTCTCTCTCTCTCTCTCTCTCTCTCTCTCTCTTTGTTTCTTATTGTCACTTGTTTCCTCTCTAATTTCCTTTCTCTAGATTTCGCTGTTATGTGTAATCGTGCACGCACTTACACAATTTGATGCAGTCAGGGGATCCATTTATAGATACAATTATAGAGCTATTTATAAATAGATTTCCAGAATCACTGCAGAGACACATAAAGCTATTGTCATAGATACATTTAGCAAATGTATAGATACATTTATAGGTATAGTTACGGATAAAGTGATGGATTTAAACATACATTTATTTTCAGATTCAACAACAGATAGTGTCAAACAGTTTAGGTGCATTATTCGATGTCTGATGTCGGTTATCTTTAGATGTGTAGATGCTTGTCTGTCTGATTGCCTGTCCGTGGGGCTGTCTGCTTGTCTGTCTGTCTACTCGTCTTTCTACTCATGTCTACTCATCTGTCTACTCAGTCTGTCTACTCATCTGTCTACTTATCTGTCTACTCATCTGTCTACTCATTTGTTTACTTATTTGTCTGTCTACTCATCTGTCTACCCATCTGTCTACTCATTTGTCTACTCATATGTCTACTCATCTGTCTACTCATTTGTTTACTTATTTGTCAGTCTACTCATCTGTCTACTCATCTGTCTACTCATCTGTCTACTCATCTGTCTATTCATCTGTCTACTCATCTGTCTACTCATCTGTCTACTTATTTGTCTGTCTACTCATCTGTCTACTGATTTGCCTCTCTACTCATCTGTCTACTCATGTGTCTGTCTACTCATCTGTCTACTGATTTGCCTGTCTACTCATCTGTCTATTCATGTGTCTGTCTACGCATCTGTCTACTCAGTTGTCTGTCTACTCATCTGTCTTCTCGTCTGTATGCTCGTCTGTCTTCACGTCTGTATGCTCGTCTGTTTTCACGTCTGTATGCTCGTCTGTCTTCACGTCTGTAAGCTTGTCTGTCTGTACTTCTACTTACTTGTCCCCATTCGACATATTCGTCTCTATATCCACATCTCCAGGGCTTTTATGCGACTGTCTGGTTGCTTGTTCAATGTCCAGGCTTCCGCGCCATACAATATTCTTGAATATACGTAGCATTTGACAATTCTCATTTTTATTGCTTTATTAATCTCTCTAGATTTTAATACTTATTTCATGCCGTTTAAAGCATCTTTGGCCATTCCTATTCTCTTTTTGATTTCTATTTCACATTTTGATTTCCATTTATTAATAGTAATTCAACAACAAGAGAATTATTTATAACTGCAAACATTCAATAATTGGTGTCTGCACAGAATAGTGGGAATACAATGGTATTGATTGATTGATTGATTGACTGATTGATTGATTTAGGAACCGACATCACAGCATTCGGGGCATTCCCATAAGCGCTTCGTCCCCATCCTCAGCAGCCAGCGAAGAGTTCCAACACTAATATTACCAGTAGCAATCTGATTATATGTCCGTCTCGCCTTTCCTCTGAGCGTTGATCGTCGGCCAGATCCCCTCGTCACCCCTCGCTGTCGCATTCTTGCCAGACCATGGTGATCCATTTGCTCCTCCGAGGTGTACACATGCTCCCACAAGGTCGCAACCACATCTGCTTTGTCATGCATCAATACTCCACCAAGTTTTGCCGAGCCAGCCAATCTGTCCGCCTGTTAATTCCCCAGCACACCAGCATGCCCCGGAGAAAAGATCCATACGATGCTTGTCACCCGTGACTTCCGAAGCGAAGCAAGCCACTCTGCACAATGGTGTGACGAAATCATCAATGTAAAGCTCATGACACCAAAAAAAAAAACAACTATACAATTTCGAGTGAACCAAGAGGTGAGGATGGGACACAGGTTGAGATAACATGAGGACAATATCACTAGACACCCTCTTGTCTGGAACCAACAAGGCAAATGACAAAGCGGGTGACCTAGAAAGAAAATTACATACAGAGGTGGATAATATTGGGAGGACATGGAGGGAGAACATAGAGGGAGAGCATGGAGGGAGGACATGGAGGAAGGACATGGAGGGAGGACATGGAGGGAGGACATGGAGGAAGGACATGGAGGGAAGAGATGGAGGGAGGACATGGAGGGAGGACATGGAGGAAGGACATGGAGGGAGGACATGGAGGGAGGACATGGAAGGAGGACATGGAGGAAGGACATAGGGGGCGTGGAGGGAGGACAAGAAGGGAGACATGGAGGAAGGACATGGAAGAAGGACATGGCGGGAGGATATGGAGGGAGGACATGGAAGAAGGACATGGCGGGAGGATATGGAGGGAGGATTGGTGGGAGGACATGGAGAGAGCTGCAGGAGATATGACGGCTGGCGTGGGTACGTTCAGAATCTATGCTCCAATGAAGGATAAAGGAAGAAGAAGAAGAAAGGAAGGAATAAAGAAAGAAGAAGAGTGAGAAGGAAGAATAAGGAGAAGGAAGAAGAAGTGGGAGGAAGAGGAAGAAAAAAGTAAACAAGTGGAAGGAAGGAGGAAGAATAAAAAGAAGAATGGAAAAAAAGAAAAAGGAAGAAGAAAGAATAGGGGAGAAGAAGACACTAGAAAGAAAGATGGAGGATGAATGAGGAAGGAAGAAAGATGGAAAAAGAAGAGAAGTATCAAGAAAAAGAGGATAGGACGAAACAGGCAGAAGGGAGAAGAAGGAAGACGTAGGAAGAAGAAGTAATAAGAAGATATTCATGTATGATTACATTCCCAAAATAGATCAGTTTCCTCAATTATATTTGTCCTAGTAACCTATGCGTTTATAAAGGAAACATCTCTGTGTTTACTTCTCTATCTCTGTATTTACTTCTCTATCTCTGTATTTACTTCTCTATCTCTGTATTTACTTCTCTATCTCTGTATTTACTTCTCTGTCTCTGTATTTACTTCTCTGTCTCTGTATTTACATTTACGTCCTAGCGTTGTGCACGTTAAGGGAAAAAATCTGGTTTGTGCTGGGGGATTGAATACAAACCACTTTCCAGGCATGGAACAGCACTGGCCACTATACCACCGTATCCATTATATCTTCCTCAATGGATAATGTGTTTTACAAGGCAAGGTGATCCTCTTCATGTCACCGGGTTTTATCCCATATGGCTCGGTCTCTTTCCGCAGGGCGGATTGCCGAATGTGTCGCACACAGCACGAAATGCCTAGCTTCCGCGACGACCCCCAGGAGTCTCCGAGAAAGTTGAACTCGTGAACCGAATGAGGTAAGTCGGAATCGAAGCCACAGCTTTCAGGGCGCAACGCATAACCACTCCGCCACGGAGACTCCCGGTCACATTATAAGAAGACAAAGACTGGAATATGTTTTGATAACCGGAAAGATTTGTGGAAGGAATTAAAGGCTGCTGACTGGTGCAGTCGTCACGAACTAGACAGGCCGCGGTTTTCTTTTTCCCGTGACATAAACAGTGAGTCATTGGCAGTGATTTATTACATAAGATACCTTCCATCTTCTTAAATGCAGCTTCCCATCTTCCGTCTGGTGTTATAATTGCATTTAGGTATTTACACTATCCAATTGCTTAAGCATTTCCCCTTTTATTGTCATTTAACACTATGGTGTAACCTTTTTCTTTGATATCCCCATTGTTACAGTTTACTTGGCATTCACGAGGTATACTTTCTTTGCTCTCTCTCTCTCTCTCTCTCTCTCTCTCTCTCTCTCTCTCTCTCTCTCTCTCTCTCTCTCTCTCTCTCTCTCTCTCTTCGTCACGATCTACCATGCCGATGAGCGTATGCGGTCATGTTTCGCCATCTCACAAGATCACCAGAGTCGTGGCTCAGCTTAGTGTTCTTGTTGCAACCATGCCACGTGTACAAGTCATCCAGGTATTTGCTTCTCTGTCTACCCCTTGTTCTCTTCCCCTCCATCTTGCCAGTTGTTACCAAGTTATCCACATTTATTTCTTTTCATAACGTGACTAAACAATTTTGACTGTCTACGTATCATTTCTCTAATCAGTTAACAATTTTTATTTCCTTCTTGTAAGACTTGGTCATTGATTTTTCGGTCTGTCCATGGTATTCTTTGCATTCTTCTCAGAAAATACATTTCCACAGCCATCAGATGTATTTCAGCTTCACCGCGCATTGTCCACGCTTCATATCCATACAATAGTACAGGTTCTATGTAGCACTTCAACACTCTTTTTCTCGTTGCACTTGACATTCTGTTTTTTTGTTTTTTATTGGGCAGTATGCTTTCCATCTTGCAAAAGGCTACCTTCGCATGGCGATTCTTGTTCTAATCTCTTCAAGGCATCACCCATCAGATGTTATGTCTGTTCCGAGATAACTGTACCGATTCACTTGTTTAAGAATATTCCAATTGACTAGTACATTACATTGTAATATTTCCTTCTTTCTAGTGAAAACCATAAGCTGTGTCTTCTTACAATTTAATTCTAACCCTAATTGTTCACTAGAGTCTACTAAATGTTGCAGACCCTGCTAATTGTCTGCAATCAATACTGTCACTCTCTCTTACTGCAATGTTCAACAATTGTTGTAAATCTTTTGCATTTTCCGTTCAAATTATCTGCATAGCGCAAATTATTTATATTGCAATTTTCAATTAGTATTCCTTTCTTCTCTTTGACCTCTCTAATTATTACTTCGCTTATAGAGAGAGAAGAGATCCGGTGACAAAACACATGTCTGACGCACATTTAGCTTTATTTATTCATAACTATCCTATGTCTCCCCATGTTAATTGCTTATATTTGAGTCAAGTAAAATTCATTCATTCATTCAGTAGCATGTCCTTTGCAGAACCTCGCTCCCATAACAACCTTCAGGAAAACCTCTCGATTATAAGCAAGATGTCCCGCGTCCGATACACCCATCTGGAGATCATCCGCCACATCCTGCACCCGTCTTCTCTTTGGCCTTCCTCGTCCTCTCTTCCCAGGCATATACCCTTCCATTATTGTTCTCTCCAAACTTTCGTGACATTTCAAGTGACCAAAATATTTCAATTTTCTTTGTTTTATCGTTTTTAATAGCCCACCTTCTTCAATATTCAGCTCTTGAAGTATTGAAGCATTCAATAATCTTTATTATTCTGAGACTTTTCCCGTCAATGTTGATTTCTTATAAAGACACGAAAGTCAAGAAAAGATTATGAATGGAAGTGTACCGGGATAGAGGAGAAGAAAAAGAGAACCACAACACGGATGGTTTCAAGATGTGATAGATAATTTACACTTGACGGCAACCAAGACAGGACATCTCGCTTATGATCGCAGCATTTCGATAGACTGTTATGGGAACGAGGCTCTCTACACAGAGCAAGGCAGTCGGTGAATGGCCGTTGCTTCATTACATCACGACATTAACACTGTTCATGTGAGTTCGTGTGTGTACATCAATGTGTCTGTTATTGATTGCACGTCATTTTATGTCCGTCTGGGAATGTTTCTGTTATTGATTTCGCATCCTTGAGCATGCTTATCTGCATACTTGTCTTTCTCACCATCTCTCATTTTTCGTCTGTCTTGTGGTTGCGCCTTGTGTCGAATGTAATTCGTCTGTTTCAGTTCAGTAATTCTCCTTCTGCTACTGCGACTTCCTCCTCCTCTTCTTCTTCCTTGGCATGAAATAGAGAGAGAGAGAGAGAGAGAGAGAGAGAGAGAGAGAGAGAGGGGGGGGGTATGAATGAGTCAGTGACTTAGTGTTTGTGTTTGTGAGTAGTTATATGTGTGTGAATGTAAGGAAGTGCGTGTGACTGAGTGGGTGTACGATTGTGTGAGTATTCTTGTGTTTGCTCGTGTGAAAGTGTGTATGTAACGTTTAGATTTGTGTGGAAAGGAGTGTGTGGGTGTGGCTTGCAGTAAGTATGAATAAGGAGAGAGAGAGAGAGAGAGAGAGACGGAGAGAGAGAGAGAGAGAGTTAGAGAGAGGGAGAGAGAGGGAGGGAACACAGGAACGAACGAACTGTATTTTCTAAAGGTGACAAATTGGGCACACAGGCCCGTCTTACATTTTGTCCTTAGAATCACTCATCTTCCGTTCATCAATTATCTATCGTGCATGATACATGCACATAGTAATTCATCAGTGAATGAAGTTCCAGTATGTCGATGCATGCCTGTCAGTCCAGCAAGTGTATGAGTGGAGCAGGAAGATTTAAAACTCTGTGACTTCTGTGACAGACACTATTGGGTCAGACACAATAAGTGTGTCTGTGGTTACACTCGCGACCAACAGCATTTTTTTTCTACAGGAATCGAAGCACTTTATCTGCGCTGGATGACTTGCATTGAACGCAGTGGTGACTACATCGACAATGATACATTTGTTCTTTACTTTTTCAGAATATATTCACACACAAATATTGACCCGTTTTCATTTGAAGCCTCCTTTTAAATTACAGGGAATGTTCTGTATATTATGAAATACTTCATCTCATTGGCTGTTCTACGTGTAACTTCCTGATTAAATCTCCCATCTGCTGTTATTGCTCAAACTTCATTAAGTCAACCTACACCCGACCTGGCACTCTTTGTCCTGTGGCTATAATGAAGTCAATGTTTCCAGATGCATGTTGCCAAACATCGGCATTTGATTTCTCTTTCTGTACATCCCTGACCTACATCGCCGTAGTAGCAATAATTGCCGCCTTTCTCGCATCTGCCATTGTCAACAGAGTGCAATTATATTTTGTGTACTTTGCGCTGCAGTAATGACTACAGTCATCGTGCAATAATTGTCATTTCTATGTACACTGCTGTAGGCTATGTGGATAAGTTGTCGGCACTGGCTCCTTAATCACCTACCAAATTGTAGGGCACTATCAGTTAGGTAAAGTTCACGGGCCAGGAGATATCTCAAGAGTCGCGACTTACAAGGCAGAGTAAATAAACTAAATGATGGATCCACGATTTGATAGGCTCAATAAGTACATTGAGAGAACACTCGATGCTTCAGCTGATTTCATGTATTTGATAATGTATATCTTCGTCTTGTTCCCCGTCCCTATTCTTCCTTATCCTCGTCTTCTTCCTTATCTCCTCTTCTTCTTCATCTTATCCTTTACCTCATCGTCGTCGTCGTCGTCCTGCTGCCGCTGCTTCTATTTCTTCTTGTTCATGTTCTTCTTCTCCCTCCCCATTATACCGTTACTTCTTTGTCTCTTCCGTCTCCTACTCTCCTCCTCCTCCTCCTCCTCCTCCTCCTCCCTCTCCTCCTCCTCCTTGTCACAGTCGCCGTCTTCGTCTTCCCCCTCTCCTACTTCTCATCGTGCTCCTCTTCTTCCTCCTCCTGCTCCTCTTCTTAACCCTCATCCTGGTCCTCGTCATCGTCCTCCTCGTCCTCCGCCTCCTCATCCTCCCCATTCTTCTTCTTCGTCTTCTTCGTCTTCTTCTTCTTCTTCTTCTTCTTCTTCTTCTTCTTCTTCTTCTTCTTCTTCTTCTTCTTCTTCTTCTTCTCTAGACAACCTCTAGACAATGTTTATCAGCTTCCTGACCCGGATGATGCTCTGGAATTCTGGATGAAAACATTTATTGATGTTTTTGATAGACATGTGCCAATCAAGGAAGTTCGAGTAAAACACCACGTCAAGCCACCTTGGATCACCCAGGAAATACTTGAAATTATGAGAGACAGAGATAAAGCACATATAAAGCGGGATCTCAGCGCATACCGTACTCTTAGAAACAAATTTCAATATACCATACGACAGGAAAAGAAAAATTACTTTAAGAACTTAGTCATGGATAAAACAAATAGTAAGGACATATGGAAGGCAATTAACACCTTGACAAACAAGTATAACTTCCGAAATTCTTTACCATCAAATCATATTACACGCGACCAATTCAGTAATTTTTTTCAAACTGACATAGACCAGTTGAAGGCTTCAATACTTAATTCTCCTTGCAACTTATCTTTACTGTCATCGTTTTGCGAGAATAGATGCTCCGGCGATATTCTTTCCGACATACCGCTAATGACAATCACTGAGATATTCACTTACCTCAGTAACCTAAAAAACACAACCTCATCTGGGTTAGATGGAATCAGCAACCAGATTATCCGTTGTGCTGCGCCAGTGATATGTATATCACTAACCTATGTATATAATCAGTGTCTCACCAAAGGCCACTTTCCATCAGCTCTCAAAATCGCTAAAATGTACCCTCTTCTTAAATCTGGTTCATTGGACAATGATCTCCCGAACAATTACAGACCCATTTCCTTACTATCATCACTATCTAAGCCACTCGAAAAACACATCCATAAAGTAACATTACAGTATTTAGTTCGCAACAAGCTTATTGGTGACAACCAATCAGGATTTCGACCAAAATATTCTTGCCATACGGCCCTAACAAATATGATAGAAAATTGGCACCAGAATATAAACAACAACAGTCTATGTGGAACTGTGTTTATTGATGTCAAGAAGGGATTTGATGTGATAGACCATGTTATTTTAATTAAAAAACTTGAGACAATGAAAATTGGCCCTAATGTAGTCACTCTAATATCATCTTTTCTATCAAACAGAAAGCAAGTAGTATCACATAATAAATGTCTGTCTCATACCACTACCTTCAATATTGGAGTACCGCAAGGCTCTATTCTTGGCCCTCTATTGTTTGCCATATATATTAACGATCTACCTTTGCATCTTTCGTCGTCCTGAAAACTGTATTTTATTGGAGTCGTCTTTACAACAAGAATTAAATAATGTAGTTAGGTGGAGCTATTCAAACCGTATGCAAATTAACATCACTAAAACAAAATCAATGTTACTAACAACCAGACAAAGACTTCAAACTCTAAGCTCACACACATCACTTCAACTTCACATCGATAACATGCCAGTAGAAAGTGTAATTGAGCACAAAACATTAGGCATAATCATTGATAGAAACCTAACCTTTAATTCCCACGTTCAAGCGCTTATTAAACAAACAGCGAAAAAAGTCTACCAACTCGCCAAAATTAAAAACTTCCTTGATGAGGACACAAGGAAACTATTCTATACTTCTCATATACAGACACACTTTGACTACTGCTCTACAATCTGGGACGGTTGTTCTAATTCAAACACCAAGCGACTTTACTCACTCCAGAAACGGGCCATGAGTCTAATTTATAACAAACATTTATCTGACAATCCTAGCCTGTATAAACGCCTTCAGTTACTACCACTCCGCAAACGCCTGCTTTTCAATAAAGCTAAACTAATTCACAAAATCCTGCATCGGAATGCCCCAAATTACCTTTGGCCATTGTTTAACTATAATGCTAGACACAGTAAACGTTTAAATATATTACACATTCCGAAGCCTAGGATTGACTTATACAAAATAAGCTTAACGTACTCTGCAGCTCAGCTGTGGAACAATCTTCTACAAGAAATCAAAGACATCATCAATCCCTATTCATATAATCCCAAATTACTCGAACACTATCTCAGTACGGATTATCTTCCCCCTTAATAATAGAGATAATAATAATAATAACAAAACCCTAGTATAACAGCCAGTCCCCTTTTGGTAGGCCAGTATATTCCACCTGGCTAATAACAAGTGTCAGACCATTATCTAATTTTACTGTGTCGTGTAGTTTTGATGTTCTCATTTTTGCCCATGCCTTTATAATGCATATCTTTTATATTGTTGCTGTTCTCTGTTAGCCTTGAATGATGAGTGAATGAAATAATGTATGAAAGAGAGTGATAGAAGGGCAGAATGTTAGACGGGCCTGCGTGCCCAATTCTTAACCCTTTGAGAATAAAGTTTGTTCGTTCGTTCTTCTTCTTCTTCCGCTTCTGTTCTTCCTCCTTCTTCTTTCTATTCTTTCTCTACTTCTCACCCTATCCCTGCCTCCCATCTTCTTCTCTTCTTCTGACTGTAACTAAAGAGTAACCCCACAACAGGAACTAGCTCACCTCGACAACTCGTCCAATCCCCTGTATAAAACCGCCGTAAGAAGAAGACAAGCAAGAGAAGATATGAAAGCATATCGGGTTTACCGGTGTCGGATACCTGAGACACATCTTAAGAGAAATCTTGATTCTGTGATTGAAAATGATTGTTTTCTGATTAAAGGTTATGAATAAATCACACCGCACTGAACTACAGAGAGCATATGCAAAAACTCTTCAAGAATAACAAATGTGGCTCACTCAGATTTCTAATTGAATTGAATATATTTCCACTATGTTATTACATCACTCGTTAAGAGATAGCTGCCTTCATCTAGAGTTGATTTTATGTTATTTTCCTTGTCAATCTCTTCTTCATCAATCAAACATATATAGAAGTATATGGCTGGCTATTTTTTAGGGGGCTGCGTGGTCTCGAGGTATGGTGTCCACATCGAGTGCTGGAGGTCCCGGGTTCAAGGCTCGTGAGGACCGGGATTTATTTCACGTGGACCTCTAGTAATAAAATTTCCCCTGGTCTCTGGATAGTGAGATCGGACGCCCGTGTGTATTGTTGCGCACGTAAAAAATCCCTTGGCAGTTGGAAATCGACAAAGAGTAGCCTAACGGCGCTGCCCGGGCAAAATTTCGAGTTAAAAATCTACCCAAAGTATTTCAGGATCCTCGCTGTGCTACGGAGTTCGTGCACTGATCTGAATTTCTCCAGACTCAGGTTTGAGTTAGGAGGAGAACGGAGCACTTATGGTTTACACCCGTGTGCCGTGATGTTGATCCATCGACTAAACTAAATAATTAAAATAATGGGTGGCTATATCATGTTAAGTATTATTTCGTCATATGTTGTTGTTTTGCATATATATATATATATATATATATATATATATATATATATATATATATATATATATATATATATATATATATATATATATATATATATGGGGCTGTGTGTGTGTGTGTGTGCGCGCGTGCGTGCGTGCGTGTGTGTGTGTGTGTGTGTTTTTTTTTCTAAACAAAGTAAAGTACAAATGTATCATTTTTCGATGTAGTCAAAACCTATATCAACAAAAAACAAGTACTTCTGTGCCAATAAAGTGCTTGGATTCCTGTAGAAACATTCTCTCGGTCGGGTGTGCAAACAATCTGGGGTCACCACTGGATGTGCCTGACCCGGTCGTAAACAGTCTGTCACAGAAGTCAAGCAGTTGTGAATCTTCCTACTCCACTCATACACTTTCTGGACTGAAAGACATGTATCACCATACGCTTTCTGGACTGACAGGCATGTATCACCATACACTTGCTGGACTGACAGGCATGTATCACCATACACTTGCTGGACTGACAGGCATGTATCACCATACACTTGCTGGACTGACAGGCATGTATCACCATACACTTGCTGGACTGACAGGCATGTATCACCATACACTTGCTGGACTGACAGGCATGTATCACCATACACTTGCTGGACTAACAGGCATGTATCACCATACACTTGCAGGACTGACAGGCATGTATCACCATACACTTGCTGGACTGACAGGCATGTATCACCATACACTTGCTGGACTGACAGGCATGTATCACCATACACTTGCTGGACTGACAGGCATGTATACAGGATTCATCCCTTCTCTGATAACAGATAACAGAACGCTGTTCCTCTTTGGCATATATCAAAAGTAGGGCGACCATCTTTAAACTGTCCTTATGGCGTCACTGCATTCGTCAATACCATGATATCACATGCTAAACACTCTTGACATCCTTAACAACAATATTGACTGGTTACAAGACAATGGCATGGTTATTGTATTTTCTATCACACATTAAAGGTTACCACTTGAAGGCTCCTCGTATTTTCTGCTGCTGTTTCCTCTTCACTTGGTCTTGCTACCTGCGTAAAATAATTCCCATTGAATGCAAGAGGACGATGAGGAGGAGGAAGAGGAAGACGATGCAGGAAGACAGAGGGGGGGGGAGGAAATCAGGCGGGAAAGCAGGAAAGAAAGAAATAAGGAAGGCAGGCAGGCAGGCAGGCAGGAAGGAAGGAATGAAGGAAGGAAGGAAGGAAGGAAGGAAGGAAGGAAGGAAGGAAGGAAGGAAGGAAGGAAGGACTCCTAAAATAACCCAAAAAAACCCTTAGCAACAGCAGTAACAAAACTGACGTTTTCAGCTTTATATTCACCAGGAGTTCCTGCCGACGTCCACATCTCTAATCTAAATTCCTTTACATGTTGCCGCTTCTTTCATCTCCAGCCTGTCAATCACTGCTGATAAACCTTGTCCAGGCCACAAAATCAGTTACGTATTTATTGTGGTTTTATTACCGTCCTTCTGCTCGGCTTCCTGGCACGTATACAGCTGGCCCAGATTTTCCCCTGGATGTTGAAGACGGCCAAAAATTTAAGACGTCTGGCAACTGGAAATTGGGTTCTATTGGGGCTATGGAGTTGCCAATTGTCATTGATGGACAATGTCACGAAAATCGGCTCGTCTGGCTGTGTGTCTGTCTATTTGGCTGGTTGACTGGTAGTATGTCTGTCTGTTTGCTGGTTGACTGGTAGTATGTCTGTCTGGTTGTATGATTAGTACGGTGGATGCAGGGATGTTTCGTGTAGAAAGGCTTGCCTCGCTTCAGAGGTCACAGATTGTGAGAAGTGTATGAATTTTATGCCCTAGTCATGTGGGAATGCTGGGAATGAGCAGGTTTATAGGCTAGCAGAGCCTTTGGTGATAGAATACCTATGGACAAGGAAGAGATGGCCGGGCGCCTGTGGAACTAGGTGCAAAAATCGGGGGAAATAACTGAGAACTCGTATGTGGAGAGAATGATATGGCGGTGAATCGGCAGGGTTTCTGGGCGAATGTCAAATCTGAGAGGAAAGACCAGGAGAAGTTTCAATCAGATGGCAACTGGAACGATTAGTAGTATGACTCTTCGCTGGCTGTTGAACTAGGGGACGGAGAATGTCCTGAGCGCAGTAATGTCGGATCTTAGCTCAACCCAACTCGACTCAAGCACGTCCATGTAGCTCACCCCGACAGAGGAAGATATTGCAGCCATCACATACCGCGAATCGAATGCATCAGATACACCAGAGAAAAGACAAAAGGAAACAAAACAACTAAACCAACGGATGCGTCCTTCTAAGGAATACATCCACTCAAAACAACTAAACCAACGGATGCGTCCTTCTAAGGAATACATCCACTCAAAACAACTAAACCAACGGATGCGTCCTTCTAAGGAATACATCCACTCAAAACAACTAAACCAACGGGTGCGTCCTTCTAAGGAATACATCCACTCAAAACAACTAAACCAACGGATGCGTCCTTCTAAGGAATACATCCACTCAAAACAGTCGAGCCCCGAGCCATCACTGACAGACAGAAAGGAAGAAGAAACAAACAGAAGGGAAACCGCACCAGCCAACCCCCCACCCCCTCCCCCCTTTTCCAACCAACAGCTGACGTCACAGACATGAAATCTGCTGCATGGAAAAGTCAACTAACTGACACAGAAGAAACAAGAAACCAAGACTACACTATGAACCACCTCAATTATAACCAAGGCTGAACAAAGCCGGTTGAACGAGGTGGGAACTTTTGTTTTTCTACACATGTTTATCGGAACTTACACCGGCTTTGTGCTGTGGAGAGGTATAACTCCATAACTGGTCCCCGCCATGGGTTGCAGTTATTATGCCTTAAAAAAAACAAAAACATAATGTAACAACCTATGGTCTGTTATGACGGCAAGGCGCCACTGAGTTTGCTCCTACAATGAATACAAAGACGAAGTGGGATGGCTACCGCACATCATAACGAAATAACCACAGGCGCATGGTCTTATCACTTCATCCGTATCCCGTGCACATTTACAAAACAGACAGGCGTATATTTAGCGCTCATGTCCGACCACCCCTCCATAAACAAAGAGACGAAGCACCGAAACATCAACCCACAGTGTAAAGACATTGGAAAACAGTAAACTACCATGAGCTATCAGGCTGTCTAGATAATTGAAAGACGAACCGCTGCTACCGTCGCCCTAGGCGGCATCGTCTCTACTATTACGCCATAATTATCACTCCTGGTCAATATATAACGGCACTTTGTGACAGCCTTATCATGTCGTTTATATTGCCTTTAATAAGACAGTACTGTCTTGTGCGTGACAGTTGAGAAAATGATACTTTTCCAGGAGCTGGCGTGCTAATTCTATTGATCTGCTCGCCACGATCCGGAAAATGGGAACAGTATGGTTGCTAGGGATCATTATTTGACTAACTCAACATCCATGCAAGCCCTCTGGTTATTCATTATACCGATATTATATGGTTGGAATTACTTGTGGGCTGGCTGATACTCTGTCTACTTGAGGCTTTCATTCTGTAACAGTGACTCTCTCTCTCTCCCTCTCTCTCTCACTCTCTCCTTTTCTCACTCACAGTTTTTCTATCTCGCACTGTTTCAGAGGCACTTACGCACGATCTGTCATCCTTGCTCCGGGTTTTAATTTAGTTTATCAGACGCTCGATCGCTCTTGTTCAGTCGCTCGATTGCTCGTTCACTCATTGATTCACTCGCACACTAACAACTTACTGTTTCACTCCCGTCTTGATCTCTTGATTTGTTCACTCACTCACACTATGTCTTTGTTAATCAAATAGTCGTTTCACTACTAGCCTACTCACACAAAATCTTGCTGATTCACTTGCTCACTTAATCATGCGCTCACGTACACCTTTTTCTGTCACCCACTAAAGTCACATTCATTTAATCACCGACATATATAGTCAACCATTAACCAAACACAATGATTACAAATTCACACAGTCACTCATCAGCTCAAACAGTCACTCACCAACTCACACAATCATTCACAAATTCACAGTCACTCACCAATTCACAGTTACTCACCAGTTCACACAGTCACTCACGAATTCACAAAGTCTCTAACCAACTCTCACAGTCACCAATTTACACACATACTCACCAACTCATACAGTTACTCACCAACTCATACATTCACTCACTAACTCATATAATCACTCATCAATTCATAGTCACAATCTCATGCAATCACTCATCAATTCACACAATGACTCACCAACTCATAGTCACTCGCCACCTCATACAGTCACTCACTAACTCATACAATCACTCATCAATTCACAGAGTAACTCACCAACTCACAGTCACTGGCCATCTCATATTGTCACTGACCGATTCAGACAGTCACTCACTAACTCATACTGTCGCTCATACATACATTGTCCCTTTATTTCTCAACATAATTTCCACCAACATTGATGCACTTATCCCATCGTTTTATCAGTCCTCCTAAACCGGCTGCATAGAACTGCGTGCCATGTTTTCACTTACCTGCCATCCCACAGAACTGTGTGAATTACTAATTGACTCGCCATCGTAACTTTTTCTAACCAGCTATGCACCACTTTACGAGAAATCGCTAGGCGTTATGTCCACTGAAAAACAACCTTCGTGGAAGATATTTCGCCAGTGACGCCGAAGTTGAATGTAAATTGAAAACGTGGTTTAGAAAACAGATCACGCAGTTCTATGCAGTCGGTTTTGGGAGGACTGATAAAACGATGGGATAAGTGCATCAGTGTTGGTGGAAATTATGTTGAGAAATAAAGGGACAATGTATGTATAAAAATAAACTGGTTTCAAGTTGCTATCATTGTTAGTTATTTTTCGAAAGCCATTTGTGACTTACTTATTAACTTACCATCTTAGTTGTGGTGGTGGCTAATTATTGTTACTGTCGTATCTAAGGAATGTTACTTAATACAGAATATGAGTTGAGTTGAGCTAAGAAACGACATCGCTGCACTCAGGACTTTCTCACTTGCGCTCCGTACCCTCTTCAACAGCCAGCGAAGGGTCATACTACTGATGGTTCTAACTATCCTCTGATTGAAGGTTCTCCTGGTCTTCCCTCTCATTATGCAGAATACACGGTGACTGCTAGAGTGTCGTAACAAACACAACATCTTACATTCACGCACACACACACACACACACACACACACACACACAC
>JACEFZ010008515.1:50000-77500 GCA_014155875.1 Cepaea nemoralis
TAGTTCACTGGTCCACATGTTGGCTTCATAAAGGTAACCAATGTAGAAACACTATTTAAGCATCAATTGATACATGGTGTCCCATAACCCAGCCGGGCCAGAAGCATAGAACACAGGTCATGGTGACCGGTAACACTGATCACGTTACTCAACTTGAAAGTTCCTGACCTTGTAATCACCAAGGTTTACACTGAGGTTGAATGTCACCAGTGCTTCACTGGCTTGAATCACCAGACGTTTCAGTGTTGGATCCTCTCAGGATCGGATGACACTCGTCGGACTCTTGACGGAGGTCCTAACCTAGACCTACCGACTTATTCAGCACTCAGCTCCTTCCAACATTGATCTCGCAGAATCAGACGACCACTCCCAGTATAGCCTCAATCAACTTCTGGATAGGCACTGGAATGAGTGGGCCCATAGAGCTCATGGTGCAGCTCTGGAATCTTCTTCTGTATAGTAATAACAGATCCTGAAACACGGAGAGGTTGGTGTGAGTACTCAACTACAACAAAGACTACTAGCATCTCCACCCCGTCACCTGCCTCTCAGACATTCCTCATGTCTACCAACATGAGTATGAAATCATCACATCATAGATCTACTTAGTCACTATAATATATAGGCATAATGATGGTAGAAAAAGCAATAGCACACCTGTTCAGTCAAGTAACACTTCTGGGCTACATATAACCCCTAGCACCAGAGTCGACTGTATGACTCTGTCAAGCATCCTTCGCCTGGTGCCAGTCCAATCCGGTTTCATCTTCCATCATCAATCAACATATACACTTACTTTCCTTTCAGTGTAGGGATTACTGTATCGAGAAGGTGTCCAGCCGGACATCTCCTTCCTGACAGACTCATCAATTCATCAATCCCTTAACCCATGGATTGATCAATTACACACATTAATAACTATATGTCCATAATGAATTATACTCCTGATAATTCATTACTATAGCATTAACCAAGGAGAACTCATGACTTGTTACACTTAAATAACAAAATCATATCACAGCCATAGTGTCAGGTCTGGGATCCCTGCCCCAGATCCTGAGTTGCCCTTGTATTCACTGACTATCTTTCAGGTCAGTCATACCTGTGCCGGTCGAGCACAGCTGTGGTGGCCATTCACCATTACACTTTCCCACAGCTACTGTAGGTCCCGTGTACCTTGTCCCGTGACGACTTAAGTCACGTCATCCAATGTAGCAAACCTCCAGACTCCACTACCAAACTTTGACTCCACCTTTTGGGGGGGATTATTCTTCTCATATACTACTACTTCACGGCAGTACTCCAAGTACTCCATGAACCGAATCAGGGTTCCAGAAGAGTAGAATATTAGAGACAGAAACGGTTAGGTTCAAACCTCGATCTATCTAGACACCACGGCCTCGAATTACGGAGTGCCGCTTCACCCTCGATCGGGTATGTTCACTCTTCGGATCGGCACGATCGCATTGGGTCGGACCTATTACCTATCGGGTTAGGGGTACCGGCCTACCTCCCGCTGCCTAGACAAACGTACGATGGAACATGCACGGTCATCATAGCGGACGGACATGACAACCAGCAGTAACTATAGTATCAGGAATACTTTCTATCAACTGTTATCCTATCGATGCAACACCATTCGGCTTACGCGGAATAACATGGCTATCTGCACACAGCAAATACACCACTGCTGATCTCACCTTGATTCCTCGAAAAATCACCACCACTGATAGAACAATTAAGTTACAATTCTAATGTCACGAAGCACATTCTACATCTCTAATAATAAGCTCTACCTTATCATTTACAGCGTCATGCATGTTGATGTAATGACTGACAAACTGTCGCCTTGCCTGCGTAATTAATAAACCAAACCAGTAACTGCTACACACTGTAACGCACATCGTTCGGCCTATTTTATGTACACACCACTCGCTGTGGAATACGGCTTGTTCCGTCAGGTAACACATTACATCGCTGATCGATAAAGCCTACTTAAATATGCAACCGCCAACTGTAACGGATAACTCAATTTTGCGACGGCCATTAATTCATTCTGGGAACTCAGCACGGCATCACGACAACAATTAAATAATAGAATAAGTATTCAACTAACCTGTGATTGAAGAATCACAACCTTGACTGCAGATGTCCGCACTGGCCGCGATTATTGACATCAAAATTCCATCAGCCTGTTGGCTGCGATCTGTTCACGCTGAGATTTGGTGGGCGACTGACCACGACAATGTCAGTGCGCCTTCCACTCGCCTACACGGGCCGCGTGACTTTCATGATTCATGAAGAAAACCAGAGTCACGATAAGTTCCACCAACCCGTGCTGCCTGAAGCACTCGTGAACTTAGAGCTATTTCCCACGTACGCACTTAAGGGAACATTCTAGATTGTTCTATAAATAACTAGAATAGCTCCGCCCCGCACTACGTTTCTAGGGAAATCCCCTATTAATTGATATTAATTTCAAGGGAGACCAACGCCTCGCACTCCCTTCAAAGGGCTATTATGCAGAGATATGCCGATCTGTAGCCGTTTCGTCACAATGATGATGATGATGATGATGATGATGATGATGATGATGATGATGATGATGATGATGATGATGATGATGATGATGATGATGATGATGATGACGATGGCGACGATGATGATGCAAATGTTGACGATGATGATGATGATGATGATGATGATGATGATGATGACGACGATGATGATGATGATGATGATGATGATGATGATGATGATGATGATGATGATGATGATGATGATGATGATGATGATGATGATGATGATGATGATGATGATGATGATGATGATGATGATGATGATGATGATGACGATGAATAACAACATAATATCTAGTGCACCATCTGTTGTCCGGGATCAATCACTGCCCAGACAACACCCCACCCTCACTGCCTGGTGTGGAACTTAATATCACATCCTGATTACGTTTCTTATCTTCTTGTCCACAGACTATCGTTTTCAAGTCTGTTCGTTTGTTAAAATGTAGATTAAGGTGGTGTTACACGTGTGGGCAGACGTGACGTGTGTGGGGAGACGCGCTGTATGTGGTGAGACTCGCAGTATGTGGTGAGACTCGCAGTATGTGGTGAGACTCGCAGTATGTGGTGAGACTCGCAGTATGTGGTGAGACTCGCAGTATGTGGTGAGACTCGCAGTATGTCGGCAGACTCGCAGTATGTGGGCAGACTCGCAGTATGTGGTGAGACTCGCAGTATGTGGGCAGACTCGCAGTATGTGGTGAGACTCGCAGTATGTCGGCAGACTCGCAGTATGTGGTGAGACTCGCAGTATGTGGTGAGACTCGCAGTATGTGGTGAGACTCGCAGTATGTGGGCAGACTCGCAGTATTTGGGCAGACTCGCAGTATGTGGTGAGACTCGCAGTATGTGGTGAGACTCGCAGTATGTGGTGAGACTCGCAGTATGTGGTGAGACTCGCAGTATGTCGGCAGACTCGCAGTATGTGGTGAGACTCGCAGTATGTGGTGAGACTCGCAGTATGTGGTGAGACTCGCAGTATGTGGGCAGACTCGCAGTATGTGGGCAGACTCGCAGTATGTGGTGAGACTCGCAGTATGTGGTGAGACTCGCAGTATGTGGGCAGACTCGCAGTATGTGGTGAGACTCGCAGTATGTGGTGAGACTTGTTGTATGTTGTTAGGAACGCTCTGTGTGGTTAGACGCTCTGTATGTGGGGAGACACACTGTATGTGGGTAGACTCTCTGTATGTGCTGAGGCTCGCTGTATGTGTGGAGATGCGTTGTATGTGGGGAGACGCTCTGTATGTGGGAAGTCTCATTGTATATGGGGAGACGCGTTGCATGTGGAGGGACGTGCTGTATGTGGGGTGACGTGCTGTATGTGGAAGGACATGCTGTATGTTGGGGGACGTGATGTATGTGGAGAGACACGCTGTAAGTTGGAAGAGTCACTGTATGTTGGAGGACGTGTTCTATGTTTAAGGACGTGCTGTGTGTGAGGAGACGCGCTGTATGTGATTGAATTCGCTGTATGTGGGGAAACGCGCTGTATGTGGGGAGACACGTTGTATGTGGGAAGACGCGCTGCGTGTGGGGAGACGCTTTGCATGTGGGAAGACGCGCTGTCTGTGGGGAGACGTGCTATATGTGAGAAAGGCGATCTGCAGCTCTCCCACACAATTAACACAGCATGTCATGATGATGATGATAATGATTTGTTGTTGTCGTTCCCTGTCTTTGAGCTTAAGCGTAGTACATACACCAGCCACTATTGGAGAGTGCAAACAGCTTACGTTTGCCTTTGGATTAGTTTTAAATATTACCTGTGTCTCTAACCATCAGGCGACTTCTGAGGTCCTTGTAATGTCCGTCCCCATGTCAAGGACGAGAAGTCAACATTACAGTCCAGCTGATCAGTGTAGGGCATGAACCCGCTACCTCGCCTCAAGCGTTCCGAAAGTGTATGATCAAGTGCTCTTATCCAATCGATCTCCATGATAATGGTGATGAAGGTTGTGGTGGTGAAGATGATGATCAAGGTGCTCTTGATGATGATGATGATGATGATGATGATGATGATGATGATGATAAGTATGATGATTATGATGATGACGACGACGCTAATAATGATGATAACAATGATGAACGCAATACCCGCTAAACCATCTGTTGTCCTGGTGTAATCACTTGTCATACAATATCTTACCATAATTGCTTCATGTGGAAACAATATATCAAATACTAATGTTTCGTTTCCAATCTTCTTTTTTCAGCCTCTTGTTTTCACGTCTGTTCTTTTGTTAAAATGTATTGATTTTCCCATCGCCTTCTCGCGTTTTGTAATTAGATTATTTCTAACCATTTCCTCCGTATTGTTTCCTTTCTTGATTTGATTATTTTGCGATTAGTTCTTAATTATTTCTATGTTTTGTGGTTTGAAATAATTTCTGTCGAATACTTCTTATGTGAATACCTTGTTTGTACCAGGCATTGGCGTTCATTACTCTCCAGCCGTATTTCGTCTATTTTTAATTAATTCTAAATAATAATACATTAAATTGTCCGGATGTAATTTCTTGCCACGAGTCTGTGATTTGATGGGGGGGGGGGGGGGGGGGTATGAGAGGCGGCTTCAACTGAAAACCTTAAATGTTTTGTTTCTTCGGATGGCTGAATATTATGTGGAAAAGTAAAGAACAACTGCATCATTTTTAGATGTAGCCACCAATGCGGTCAATGCAAGTCCTCCAGTGCTGATAAAATTCATGGATTCCTGTACACAAAATGCACATTGTTGAGTGTGTAACCACTCATGCACCACCTGCTGTACTCCTTCTTCCGGCCAAAAGTCTGACACAGAAGTCACGCCGGTTTGAAACTTCCTACTCCACTCATGCACTTACTGGACTGACAGGCATGCATCACTATACTGGACCTCTATTCGCCGATGAATTGTTATAAGTTTGACCACTTCACTGATCAAAACAAAAACGGTTGGTACATGTTAAATGTGGGGCGGCCATCTTTAAACTGTCCTTTGGAGGTCACCGTGTTCGTCTGCACCGTGATGTTGCGTGGTGTACACTCTTGACATCCTTAACAACAATAATGACAGGCTACAAGACAATGGCATGGTTATTGTGATTTCTACCACACTTTTAATGTTTTCATTTGGAGACCCATCGAATTGTATAGACTTGAGAACGAAAGAACGAACGAACGAACGGACGAACAATCTTTATTTTCAAAGAGTTCAGAAATGGGCACGCAGGCCCGTCTAAGAATAGGTGAGGCAAAAGGGAATAAATGGTAAGTCTGTCCCTCATTTTGGGGGCGACGAACCCAGGCTTACTAAATTACTCACTTGCTAACCTACTTACTTACTAAATTACTTACTTGTTTTTGTATGAAATTATGAAAGTCGATGTTGTTGTTGTTGTAATTCTTGTGACCAAATGCGAAGTATACAGTGACCCCAGATATTGACCTACCTCCACCTCAATCTCCGATAAATGCGAGGCAGGCTATGACTGCACCCACCCGCACCAATAAACAAATGAAAACAAGGCCATGGATATTGTCCTGTCCGACGGGCATTGCCTTTTCTGTGCTGTGTCTTGTGGCGGTCATTTCGTGTCAGGAAACTATTCGTTCCTTCGGGGGTTTCAAAATAACATTAAGTGGGAAGGCACTCGTAAATTGCAACGTTGCTCGGTTCAGTTCGGTTCAATGCGGATTATTAACATTATTGCACTGGGTACGTGTCAATAAGTAGTCCAGCTCTCTCTGTTTACAATTCAGTAGCGTGTAAAGGCTAACACTAACAGTTTTGTTGTTGAATTATTATGCACTTCTTTTCTATCCGCTGGGATCTTTATTATACAATATTTTTCAAACTATTAAAAATGAGTCATCCAACTGAAAGAGCTCGTTTCTGGGAAAAGCATCGTAATCATCATGCGCCGTGTTTATATCTCTGGACAATCATGGTTCGTATTTGTCAAAAAGTCTCGGTTCAGAGGATCCGGCCGACACTCAGGACTCCAAGGCAAGGCTAGACGGACACATAACTAGACTACTACCGGTATCATTAGTACTGGTACTATTCGTTGGCTGTTGAAGATGAAGGCAGAGCATTATGCGAATGTCCCGAATGTTGTGATGTCGGTTCTTGATTCAACGCAACTCCTCTCACCCCACCTCAACTCATCTTACCTAACCTTAGTTCAACTCCTCTCACCCCACCTCAACTCATCTTAACTAACCTCACCTCAGCTCTCTCAACCCACCTCAACTCATCTTACCTTACCTTACCTCAACTCAACTCCTCTCACCCCACCTCAACTCATCTTACCTAACCTCAGCTCAACTCATCTCACCCCACCTCAACTCATCTTACCTAACCTCGGCTCAACTCCTCTCACCCCACCTCAAATCATCTTTCCCTATCTCACATCAATCAACTCACCTCAGCTCAGGTCTTGTCTTCCAAGTATGTATCTTATATTTATGTCTTCGCCTTCCTCCAGAAGCTTTTCCAGTTGTCACTAACTGTTTAGGTTAGCATGGCCGAAAGGGTAAGAGCTCTCGCTCTTAAACTTCCGGTATGCTGATGTCGAGGTAGCTGGTTCAACCCCTACACCGGTCAGCTAGACTAAAATATTCATTTCTCGTCCTTGACTTCGTGACGTAATTTCACGTACCTCAGAAGTCGAAGTGGATTCACCTGGTGGCGAGGGACACTGGCAAAAGGAGAAGTTAATCCACACGCAAAACTCAGTCTAGTGCAGTCGCCAGTAGTGGCGACTACTAGAGGTCGTAAGCTTGAGTTAAAAGCTAGCGAGCGCTAAAAATGAACTTAATTTCGGTGGATAATTTTTCAATTACCCCAACCCCTTTCGACACCAGATGAGAAGTTTTAATTAGGGCCAAACCCAACCTCAAATTAATAGACCTTTGACCGAATCATCCACGTTTCGGAAATGCATTTTAAAGGGGCTGTCCAAAGGATGTAGTGGCTGAGATAGCATGAACTGTTTAAGTCTAATTTTCTAGGTAAAATGTCCAACTGCCGTCTGCGCCTTCAGGGATGGTGAAAGGTTCAGTTTCATAGTTCTCGCACATATCGAGTTGAGCGTTCGAATTCAGATGCGGAAGATTTGAAAGTAGATAGCTTTGCATCGATTACAATGATTAGAGGTGTCGGTTGTTTAGAAAGCAATGGCAAATTACTGAACTAAATCAATTAGGTGCCGTCTCCACAGTAAAGGTTGGCTGCAATAAATCTCCAACACTGTCTGTCTCTCGCCTTGACTGTACATTCTGTCAGAGTGCTGTTCGTCCAACTCTTCGTGTTATCTTCCCACTTGTATCGTTGTCTACATCTTTCTCGCTTGCCTTCAACAATACTCCCCGGTGTGGTTTTTATAACTAAACTGATCTAAAATTGACTAATAAATCCTAAACAGCAAATAAACTGTGGGTTGGTTGCCACTTTCTGTAACAGATCGTGCATTTAACATTTTAACATCGCAAACAATCTTGACCGTGAAACACTATTTTCTCTAATTAGTTTACATGCGAGATGCAATGCTTAAGGAGAGCTGCCAACTAAACTATCCGAGACCGAATAGGAAATGATGTTATGAGACAGACAGTGGCATCAACAGCTGATGTTAGATTCACATAGAGGAAAAACATTGTCAAATGAATCGTATGAACATAAACAAACCATATCACAGACATACACTCAGAGACACATATTAACACACAAAGACATACACACACTAACACAAACTCGGACACATACAGACCCACATAAACACACACACACACACACACACACACACACATACACACACACACACAAACACTGACATCCGCAAGCACGCACACACGCCCAGTATTTCTGTCCTTTGTCGCATACCGATGTCCATCGATTTCTATGAATTAATGCTTATTCTACCGAAATTTTATTAAGTACCTTTTTATATTAAACAATATTCCCAACCAGAAGACAGCGGTTATTGAATCCCTCGCCTCCCTTTCCGTCTCTCTTTCTCTCCTCGGGTATAGAATTGGAATCTGTTGACAGTGAAGTATCTAAGACCTCTGGAGGAAACACTGACAGCCTAGGGTAGACGTAGCCGTAAGGATAAGAGTGTTCGCTTTTAAATTTCCGGCGCGCTGTTTTTTGGGTATGTGGTTTAGTGCCTACAACGGTTGTTAGTTGGACTGAACAGTTGACTTCACGGTTAGAAAGCAATGGCAACAACAGAACTTAAAATTGTATAGAAAAGCAACCTTGGGTTGAGCGCAATGTCCTGCAAACCACTTCTTCTTCTTCAGCGTTCCGAGCCATTGAGGTTCTTCTCTGCAGATACAATCCGTCTCCATTCGTCGCTCTGGTTGACCTTCTCATTGATTCCAAGTGCTTGTAGGTCTGTATATATATTATCTCTCCACCGTCTTCTTGGTCTACCACGGGGTCTACGATCATTTATTTCCTGAGTGTAAGCGAGTTTTGTTTCCCTATTATCTTCCATTCTTTCTATATGCCCCAGCTATTGTAGTCTATTAGCCTTCATGATACCAGTGATTAGCGGGGACTTAAACAGATCATAAATGTCTTTGTTACTTCTTCTTTTCCACTCTCCACTTTGTGTATCCCTAATGGGTCCAAAGATGCGTCTTAAAACTTTTCTCAAAGGTTTGTAGCAAGGCTTCGTCTCCTTTCGTTGTACTCCAGGTTTCAGAGCCATACAGCACAACTGGTCTGATCAGTGTTTTGTATATTGTGATCTTGGTGTTACGAGATAGCGCCCTTGATTTTAGTAGATGTTGTAGTGCATTTTTTTTTTTTTTTTTTTTTTCGCTTTTCCATCCTGTTTCAGGATATTGCGGTCAACACCAGCATCTTTCAGCTGTATGTTGATTCCTAGGCTAGATTACGCTCATCAGCACGCCACGACTTTCTGAGCGACCGGCTCCATACTCTCATAAGTCACTTTTGCGATTCGAACCACTGCTAATTCTTGTCGCGTCACGTGACGAGAGTATTCGGGGTTAGCGGAGAAAGCTGCTAACCCCTCAGCCATGGAGCCGGCGTTGTAGTGCATAGTATATCTTATTTCCAGAATTGATTCTAGTTTGTATTTCTTCCCTTATGATGTTGGAGCAGTTGAAGATTGTACCCAGGTATTTGTATGTTTCCGTTCTTTTAATGGTCATATTATCTATTTGTATGTGGCCAGAGTTTTTAGCCATTCCTTCGCTTGAAATTACCATATATTCTATCTTATCTTGGTTGATAACCAGCCCCATCTGTTGGGCTTTTTCCTTTAAGTGAGTCAATATTTCCAATGTCTTTTGTTCATTTCCCCTATATTATCTATATCACCTGCATAACCAAGCAGCTTGGATGTTCCTCCAATATCACATTCCCCCTTTACCCTCCTTACAACTTTCTCTAGAGCCAGAATGAAGAGTAGCGGCGATAGTGCATCACCCTGTTTCAAGCCAGATGTTATTTGGAAAGGGTCTGATTTCCTGCCTTTATATGTTACTATATTATTAGAATCTTCCATGCATAGTCTGGTCATATTGATTAACTTCCTTGGTATTCCAAATTCCCGCATAGCATTCCATAGACTATTCCTACGGACACTATCATAAGCCTTTTTAAAATCCACAAAAATGTTATGGAGATCTCTTTTATATTCCCAATTTTTCTCGGCTATTTGTCGTAAGATAAATATTTGATCTATTGTTGATCTGTTTTGTCTAAAACCCGCCTGGTAGTCACCTAATATGTATTCTGAATATGGTTTTAGTCCATTTAGTAATAATGCAGATAGTATCTTATAGCTTATGGACAGTAGTGATATTCCTCTATAATTTTCACACTGGAACTTGTCTCCTTTCTTAAAGATAAGTATCAATAATGACTCTTTCCAGTCATGGGGTAATTCTTCAGTCCTCCAGATTTTTACTATTAGTTCGTATAGCTTTAGATGTAATGCATGGCCACCCGCCTTTATAAATTTAGCAGCAATTCCATCAGCCCCAGTTGCCTTCTTCTTCTTCTTCTTCTTCTTCAGCATTCCGAGCCATTGAGGTTCTTTGCTGCAAATACAATCTGTCTCCATTCGTCTCTCTGGTGGACCTTCTCTTGCCAGTCGTTGATTCCAAGTGCTTGTAGGTCTGTATGTATATTATCTCTCCACCGCCTTCTTGGTCTACCTCGGGGTCTACGGTCATTTATTTCCTGAGTGTAAGCGAGTTTTGTTTCCCTATTATCTTCCATTCTTTCTATATGCCCCAGCCATTGTAGTCTATTAGCCTTCATGATACCAGTGATTAGCGGGGACTTAAACAAATCATAAATGTCTTTGTTACTTCTTCTTTTCCACTCTCCACTTTGTGTATCCCTAATGGGTCCAAAGATGCGTCTTAAAATTTTGTTCTCAAAGGTTTGTAACAAGGCTTCGTCTCCTTTCGTTGTACTCCAGGTTTCAGAGCCATACAGCACAACTGGTCTGATCAGTGTTTTGTATATTGTGATTTTGGTGTTACGAGATAGCGCCTTTGATTTTAGTAGATGTTGTAGTGCATAGTATATCTTATTTCCAGAGTTGATTCTAGTTTGTATTTCTTCCCTTATGATGTTGGAGCAGTTGAAGATTGTACCCAGGTATTTGTATGTTTCCGTTCTTTTAATGGTCATATTATCTATTTGTATGTGGCCAGAGTTTTTAGCCATTCCGTCTCTTGAAATTACCATATATTCTGTCTTATCTTGGTTGATAACCAGCCCCATCTGTTGGGCTTTTTCCTTTAAGTGAGTCAATATTTCTAATGTCTTTTGTTCACTTTGCCCTATAATATCTATATCATCTGCATAACCAAGCAGCTTGGATGTTCCTCCAATATCACATTCCTCCTTTACCTTCCTTACAACTTTCTCTAGAGCCAGATTGAAGAGTAGCGGCGATAGTGCATCACCCTGTTTCAAGCCAGATGTTATTTGGAAGGGGTCTGATTTCCTGCCTTTATATGTTACTATATTATAAGTATCTTCCATGCATAGTTTGGTCATGTTAATTAACTTCCTTGGTATTCCAAATTCCTGCATAACATTCCATAGACTATTCCTATGGACACTATCATAAGCCTTTTTAAAATCCACAAAAATGTTATGGAGATCTCTTTTATATTCCCAATGTTTCTCGGCTATTTGTCGTAAGATAAATATCTGATCTATTGTTGATCTGTTTTGTCTAAAACCCGCCTGGTAGTCACCTAATATGTCTTCTGAATATGGTTTTAGTCTATTTAGTAATACTGCGGATAGTATCTTATAGCTTGTGGACAGTAGTGATATTCCTCTATAATTTCCACATTGGAACTTGTCTCCTTTCTTAAAGATAGGTATCAATAATGACTCTTTCCAGTCATGGGGTAATTCTTCTGTCCTCCAGATTTTTATTATTAGTTTCGTATAGCTTTAGATGTAATGCATGGCCACCTGCCTTTATAAATTCAGCAGCAATTCCATCAGTCCCAGTTGCCTTATTGTTTTTAAGTCGTGTGATTACATATAGGATTTCTTCAAATGCAGGTTCTTCAATTTGTGGTTCACACGTTAGAACCTCTTCCTGTTGGAAAATGTTACTTGGAGCTTCACAATTTAGTAATTCAATAAAATATTCTTTCCATGTGTTGCACATTTCCTCATTGGTATTTATCATATTCCCATTTTTGTCTTTTAAACCATATGTGTTGTGTTGGTGCCCTCGTTTCATTGACTTCAGTTCTTTAAATAACCACATGCAACATGTAATTCCAGTCAGTCGGCATATCATGGTGTGCCATACCCACAAGCGTGGGCGGTCATTTTTTGCCATCTCACATGATCGCCAGAGTCGTGGATTAGCTATCTATTCTTGTCTCGACCATACCATGTGGCTAAGACATCCAGATGTTTACCTCTTTGACTTTCCCTTATCTGTTACCTCCATTCTTGCCAGTTGTCACCAATTTCTTCAATTTATTTGATATAGCGTGGACAAAAAATATCTTGATTGTCTACGTCTAATTTCTCTAACCAGTTTACGATTTTCATTTGTTTCTTGTACGAAATTGCTCATTGATGTTTTTTTTTTTTCTGTCCGCCCATCATATTCTTTGTATTTTTCAACATAAACCACATGTCAACTGCCATTAGATGTTTTTTTTTTTTACCTTGTCTGCTCATTGTCCACGTCTCACAACCATACAAAAGTACCGTTTCTATGTAGCACTTCAAACCTCTTTTTTCTCGTTACAGTTGACATCTTTTCTTTGGTCAGTACGTTTTCCATATTGCAAAAGCCAACTTTTGAAATAGCATTACTTGTTATAATTTCTTCCGCATATACTGTGCTGAATATTGGACTTATCATCATTATGTGTTATGACGATAAGCGTGGCCTGTCGTGTTTCGCCATCTGACACGATCACCAGAATCTTGGATCGACTCTTTGTTCTTGCCTCTATTATGACATGTTGCCAAGCTATCTACGTATTTACCTTTCTGTCTTCCTGTTGATCTTTTCCCATTAATCTTGCCAGCTGTCACTAAGATATTTCTGTTATTTCTTCTGATAATGGGCTGAGTGGTCTCGAGGTGTGGTGTCCGTCTCGAGAACTGGAGGTCCCGGGTTCAAGCGTTGGTGAGGGCCGGGGTTTTCTCAAGTGGACTTCTAGTAACAAAATTTCCCCTGGTCTCTGGGTAGTGAGATCGGACGCACGTCTGTATTGTTGCGCACGTAAAAAAATCCCTTGGCATTTGGAAATCGAATAAAGAGTGGCCTAATGGCGCTGCCTGGGCAAAATTTCGAGTTAAAATTCTACCCCAAGTATTTAAGGATCCTCGCCGGTGCTACGGAGTTCGTGCACTGAGATGAGATTCTCCGGACTCAGGCTTGATTTAGGAGTAGAACGGAGCACTTATATGTTACACCCGTGTGCCGTGATATTAATCCGTCTGTCAGGGTCTTAAACTTGGCTCGCTTTCCTAACTAGTGTGAGACAGTACAACTACAACGTGATTTGACGTAAGACTCAACGATACATCGTTTGGTGGATTTATTAACAATCAAATACAGAACGATGATCACAAATACATATAATGAATACTTTACAACTTACATCCACAATACAGTCACAAGTCTGACTCGCAAGATGTCCAGACACTCGCCTTTCAATACAGAAACCACACAATGCCTTTCTCACACGTCCGTCCTTTTCCGTGTCCCCAGAGCTGTCTGGCCTTGTAGGCAACTTGCCTCCTGCCTGACGTGGCGTCACGTGGCAGTCGTGCGTCTTGCGTTGGCGGCCTGACCGCTGGTCAGCCAGCGATCTCGCAGGCCGGTAACTCATTCGCCTGGCGGCGCAACGAAGTGGTTGCATCCCTTACTGGGCTCTAAGTCGCCTGGCGGTCGTAACGATGTCCCTGCATCGCTGTCCACTGTCGGACTCTGACACGCTCCCCGGGTAACTCCATGAAAGATGTCGTCTTTCATGCTATGTCTGTACCTGTTGGGTTAATAGTATACCCTTGTCAGAGTCTACCTTTCGATTGTTATACAAAAAGTTATCAAAATTACACACATGCCATAGAAATATATGAGAACTGGGAGTTGGGTACAAAGACATGTGGTGCTTCATGTTTAACACATATCAGGCTTCACCCTCTCGATGGCTGGTTACCTCAATCATATTATCACCCAGTCGGATCAGTAGCACCAGCTTCACGCATCTACGTCAACGCAATTTGAAAAAAAATAATAATATGGTTCTTGAAACAAGACCCATCTCGCGAGACTGAAATACGACTTTATATAAGTCGTATAAAACACTCAAACCCTGTCCCTACATGGCCAGGAGTTATTGTGTTGGCATACAATGTTGGCAACCCTTTGCCATGCCCAGTAGATGCCTGCCTGTGGTGTCAACACTTTAACAACAACATGTTATATTACACACAACACATTAGCATATACATTTCAAATTATGGCGGCCCTTTGTGTGAAAATGTAATAACAATAAAATGAAAGGGAAATAATTTTAACATTAGTGAAACACAATAATTTACAATAACTATTTAAATTCTTAGTGTCATTGCTTGACGTTTCTTCATACTAACGAAAAAAAGTCGGTAATATGAATACGTTAATCAAGATATGATTCTAAGATTACATTAGAGAAATAAATAAACACACAATTCGTGTATTCAATTTTATAGAATCCTAAATATTTTACAATCGTCAAAACTTTTTAACATTTTCAATGTCGTCTGCTATTTTTCCTAAATTTATAATTAATCCGGAAGTACACGCGAGCTGTACAATCAGCTGTTGGTAAAGATTGTAGAACACACCTGTTCCGGTTTGATGTAGTTTGAAGCAGGAACAATGTTCTCACAGTTCGTGGATTTTGGTACACAATCTTCTGGATTACGATAGAATGTTCATGTGTTAGCTGTTTCAGTCGAACACTAAAGATTTCGGTTCACTGCAGAGGTGTAGAAAAGTCGTCACTGTTCAGTTTTACTTTCACACTCGTCATTAAAATGTTCCTGGAGGAATCAACACGACGTTGTCACTGTGAAGTTGGATAATTCGCTTCAGGTAAGGGCGAACGTGACACTGTTCTTGTACGTAATATATACAGTTAATAAAGTTCGCTTTCTACCACATACTACACATTTATACACGACAATCACTACATGAACTAATAAAATACGAACACTATATATAATGGGAGTAATCCCTATCACAATATTGTAGACATTACACAGCTTTTTGTGAATGAAACAACACTATTCACTGCTAAATGGCTGTGTCGGTCTGAGTGTATTTCTACATATTGCACTCAGCCATTGGTGCTCACTGGGTCGGTCGGACAACGTGACAAAAGATCGGCAATTGAATTGGTTCTGCCTGGGATATGTCGAACCTCAAAGCTATAATCTTGAAGTTTCAAAGACCAGCGTGCAATCATATGATTCGATGGCATACCTGAATTCATCCATCGTAAGGGGCTGCTGTCCGATTCTACGATGAAATGGCGTCCTAGAAGAAACCTAGATAATTTGGTGATCCCTACTACCAGAGCTAGGGCTTCTAGTTGAGGAATGGACCATGCCCGCTCTCGGGCTTTCAGCTTCCGGGATACAAAATAAACTGGGTGGAGGATGTTGTTATACTCCTGCAACAGGATTGCTCCAATCGCGACGGAACTAGCATCTGTGCGTAATCTGAAAGGTAAACGGATATCGGGCAATTTAAGGATAAGATTATGTTTATTCTTATCGGAAAAACATGCTAGCACTTTATGAAATGCGATTTTTAGGCATTCATCGTGTACAATTTTCTCAGGTTTATCCTTTGTTAGTAAATTAGTAAAAACCTCGGTCAGTTCCGAAAAATCAGGAATAAATTGCCTATAGTAATTGATTAGGCCTAGCAAACTTCTGACCTGTTTCTTAGTGGTCGGAAGTGAGAGTTTTAGTATCTTGGACACAATTTTATCATCTGTCGTGACAAAGCCATTGGATATTTTGTAACCCAAGAATGATATTTCCTGGTAGGCTATGTCTACTTTTGCCGGCTTCACTGTCAGTCCGTGCTGTCTGATCCGTTCAAATGTTTGGTCTAATGTCTTAATGTGTTCCGTCATTGTCTGTGTGTGAATGCATATGTCGTCAATATAGCAGATTATGTTAGGAATGTCTCTTAGCAATAGTCGTGTCATACGTACGAATGTGGCTGGGGCGTTAACTAGCCCAAATGGAAGTTTGCACCATTCGTACAGTCCCCAAGGTGAGGCGAAAGCTGTCAGATGTCTGCTCTGTTCGTCTACAGCAATCTGCCAATAACCTTTAACCATGTCTACAGTCGTGAAGAACCTAGCGTCTGTCAGTTCTGTCAGAAGATCGTCAGTATTTGCCATAGGCTCAAGATCTAGAACAGTTATTTTATTCAGTTTTCGGTAGTCGATGCACAGTCTTATGGTATTGTCCTTTTTGCGTACTATGACCATGGGAGATGAGTAGTCTGATTGGGATCGTCTTATGATGTTATTTTTCTCTAAGTTGATGATTTCTTGATGTAACTGTTCTTTGTAATGTAATGGGATGGTGTATGGTCTGCATCTAATGGGTGCGTTTGATGTTAGTGCGATGTGATGCTGTATTAATTCTGTTTGTCCTGGGTTGTTGGAGAAGATGGTGTTGTACTGTTGTATAAGTTGTTTGCAACTGTCTGTGTCTGCTTGAGTTAAATTTGGGTTGATTTTGATCTCCTTCAAGCAGTCTGTCGTGTCTAATGCAGGTGTTGGAATTTCGTCACTAGCATCGTCGTCTTCGTGATCTATTATCACTGTACAAGCTGTTGTATCGTCTTGTGCGTCGTCTCTGTTGTAGTAAGGTCTTAGCATATTTATGTGAAATATTTTGTGTTTGTTTTTTATTAGGATCTCGTAGTCTACAGGTGAAATCTGTCTTGTCACTTTAAAAGGTCCCTGCCAAGAATCAGTCAGAAGGTGTCTGTCACTAGGTAGCAGAAGAAGAATGTCCTGTCCCGGTGTCAATGTTATTGTCCTGTTACCTTTGTCAGCATACTGTCTATAAGTAGCACCAGATAGTTTTAGTGCATTCTTTGCAATAACACAAGATTTGATGATTCTTTCACGCAATGATGTCACATATAAATATGATGATATGGGTTTAAGTACTGGTGTAGAGTCAGTTAACATTTGGTGGTAAATGGTCAATGGGCCACGTGGTTTGGCACCATAGATAAGTTCAAAAGGAGAGAAACCGGTACTAGCATGTGGTACCTCGCGATAAGCAAAAAGAATAGCTGGTAGATATACATCCCAGTTGTTGGGGTGTTCTTGCGTCACTTTTGCAAGCATGTGCTTAAGATCCCCGTTAAACTTCTCTATTACTCCGCTACTGTGAGGATGGTAGGGGGAATTGAAACACTGTTTAACTCCCAGCATTTTGGTGAAAGCTTGGGTGGATGCGGCAATAAATTGAGTGCCCCTATCAGATTGGATAGTATCTGGAAACCCTATCCTAGAAAAAATATGGAAGAACACTTCCATTATTTCATTGGCAGTTATGTTCTTTAACGGAATAGCTTCTGGCCAGCGACTACATTGATCAATCAACGTTAGAATAAATTTATTCCCTCTAGTTGTTGTATGACTGAGAGGGCCCACTATGTCAACCGATAGCTTTTCAAAAGGTCGACTGGCTAAGTCGGTGACTTGTAACTTTGCCTGTGGGTGTTTACCTTTTTTAATCAATTTCTGGCAGGTGTCACAACTTCTGCAATATTCTTTGATGTCATTGCAAAATTTTGGCTAGTGAAATTGTGTCAATAACCTTGATCTGGTCTTCACGTATGCCATATGTCCTGCAAGAGGTATATCGTGTGCAAGATGTAAGGCTTGTTTGCGGTAACTAGTTGGCAAAACAGTTTGCTCTGTGGTATTGTCACCTCTGGTGTAATACCTAGTGAGTATGTTATTTTTCAAAGCAAAATGCCATTTTGCCTTTTTGGTTACTTTTGGCTTTCGGCCGATCAGGTCAAAGTATTTTGACAATGAAGGATCAGCTTTTTGGGCTGTTACAAATGCTTCCTTCATGGTGTTAGTAGGTTGTGAAACTGGGCTGATCAATTGTATCGCCTCAGTTTGATTTACTTCATCTTGCACTCTAGCAGTAGCTCTTGTTACTGCGTTCACACACTCAATGATATCAGATGATGATGATGATGGAACAATAGTTTCAATGGTGTCATGAAAACTTAGTGCTACATTAGCTACATTAACATCAATAGGTGGTGTGATACTTTCAATGATGACATTTGATGATGATGTTATGGTATCATCATTACATGAAGATGTTATGTCATGAGGTTTATCATTTACCTCAGGTAAATTACCAATAATTATATCACACACTGGACTGGTTAGTGCAGCGCACTTTACTTTTCCAGTGAGGAAAGGTGTATCAATATATGCCCATGCTAATGGGTATCTTTCAATATTGCCTGAGAATGTTCTACATGTTACGTGCTTGCCTGTGTAATCTGTAGGCAATATGAACGTTCTTTTCAGGCCAATGATTGAACTTCCCGTATCGCGAAGGACTGTAGCCGGTTCGCCATTTGCATATCCGTGATGGATGATTATTTTGCCTTTTGAGTCTACTACCAAATTAGCTTCTTCATTGGCAGTAGGGATGGTATGCCCGCATGTTAAAATACCATCTTCAAAGAAGGTGTTACAAACATAGCATGTGTTTTTGCCATATATGTCAAAAGCCTGTGCTGAGTTCACAGGATGTTTCTCTGGCTCTTCTTCTTCAGAAGTGGAATTGTCATCCAAGGCGGCACCTGCTTTTTTTATCATCTGCCTGCCCTTACAAGCATTCCGATGGTGTCCGAACGCCTTACAGAGAAAACATTTAGTCGCACTCTTGAAGGTTTCACGTTCCTGATTTCGTTGATTTACCTTGTGTTGTAAGTACGTCTCATACCCAGGGTTTTTATCACACATCTCATTCGGATGATGAGACTTAGTACAATGAATGCAATGATAAAATTTCTCAGAGGTAGGCTTACGAAATTTCTGCCTACTATAGGTTTGTTTCTCATAATTAGCCGCTGCTACAAAGTTAATGTTAGTATCTTCAGTAGCAAAGCAGTGTTTGTTGGCTGTGTAGTAAGCCGACCCACGTCTTTCAATCTCATCCACACTAGAGCATTCATTCTCTAACAAAAATTTTGCAAAGGCTGAAGGAATAGATGACACAATTTTGTCTCTAATGATTAGATCTTCCAATCTCTCATAACTTTTCTCAATTTTGGCTGCTGAAGTCCATTTGGTGAAAATATCTCGGACTAAGCAGAGGTAGTCAGAGAACGTTTGAGTCGGTTTTGGGCTCAATTTACTGAACTGTTCTCTGTAACCTGCCTCATCTAACATAAAATGTGCCATAATCTTAGATTTCAGATAATGGTAATCTTTCCTGAGGTCTTTGGGGATGGTTTCAATAACTTTAAGAGGTTCCCCTGACAAACTCCTCATATACACAATATTCCATTCAGACAGTGGAACTTGATAATGTTCCATTAAAGTTTCAAAATTTTGGGTAAAGGCTGCAATGCAGTCACCCGAGGTATAATTACGTACAATACCTTGGTATTTCTTATACTGGTTTTCTTTCTCCAGTCTCTCAGATTTCTTATACTCTTTGTTAATCGCAGTCTCAGTGTCAAGTTGTTTTATTTTTAACTGTAACTCTAGTTCTTCCCTCTTACTCTGAGCTGCTATTTCTGCCTTTTTCAGCTCTGTATCTTTCTCGATCTCGGCCTTTTTCAGTGCACTATCTATCTCAGCTTGCTTTAAGGCTGTTTCTGCCTCTCCTTGTTTGGCAGCCATCTCTGCCTGTTTTAATGCCCTTTCAGCTGCTCTTTCTTCACGCTCAGCCACTTTTTCCTGTACTTGTAGGTATTCAGCGTATTTCTGCTCGCTCCACTGTGTTAGTTCCTCACCATGTAACTGTAACTTTATGCCCATATCAATGAAATCAAATAATGAAGACATGATGGAAAAATGTCAATGAAATACCAGCCACACACAATATGTTATAAGTGGTTAGTAATCAACAAATTACAATCTGTTTATATGGACGATATGTGCCTAAAAATGCATTTTTATAGTATACGAAAAGGAAAAAGTATACTCAAGTGCCCTGGATGCGGTGAAGAACGGTTGAAAATCGGGCTAGGAACTGTAGGGTCGCTACTTCGAATACAAATGACCTCTACGGCAAGGTTTCGGATGGTACGGAAAAACCTGCTTTTATTTTGGAAGAAGATAAATTAGCGTCTATTTGTTGGTGTGTGCCTGCTTGTCACTAAGTGTTGATTAGGTTTGTATGGCGTTGAGTGTAATTGTATGTCGTAAGTTTGTCCGTCAACAGTTTTTTTTACAATACACGTTACTTTCTTTCCAAACACTTTTCGCGTTCCACAAACTCAATTCACAAAGACAATCTACAAGTATCTTAACACTCTACAACATTGATGACACATCACTTACATCAAGTTGACATTCAGTAAGGACATAGACATCAAGTTTACAAGATGGCGACAAGGTCAAAATGGCGACAAGATCACAATGTCGACAAGGTCAAAACGGTGACACGTTTCACAAATCACAAATGTTTTACACGATTACAGGATCAAACAAAATGTATGCATTGTACGTTTACAAATGGTCTTACACATGTTTAAATAATGTAGTAACAATCAAAATGAGCCTTCCATGATCACATTTAAGTTTAAATCTAAGTCTAATTAAATTCAATGTTCAACAAGGACAAGCTATTCACGTTCAAATAACTAACTAATTTAAAGCTGGACGAGCCCTCCACGTTCACACATGTCAGGGTCTTAAACTTGGCTCGCTTTCCTAACTAGTGTGAGACAGTACAACTACAACGTGATTTGACGTAAGACTCAACGATACATCGTTTGGTGGATTTATTAACAATCAAATACAGAACGATGATCACAAATACATATAATGAATACTTTACAACTTACATCCACAATACAGTCACAAGTCTGACTCGCAAGATGTCCAGACACTCGCCTTTCAATACAGAAACCACACAATGCCTTTCTCACACGTCCGTCCTGTTCCGTGTCCCCAGAGCTGTCTGGACCTGGTAGGCAACTTGCCTCCTGCCTGACGTGGCGTCACGTGGCAGTCGTGCGTCTTGCGTTGGCGGCCTGACCGCTGGTCAGCCAGCGATCTCGCAGGCCGGTAACTCATTCGCCTGGCGGCGCAACGAAGTGGTTGCATCCCTTACTGGGCTCTAAGTCGCCTGGCGGTCGTAACGATGTCCCTGCATCGCTGTACACTGTCGGACTCTGACACCGTCGACTAAACTAAACTAAACTCTCCTGATAACGTGGCCAAAAAAATCTTATAAAATAACACAAAGTAATGCAGTTTTACAGAATACAATTACACAAAACACAGGATGTTGCGGCGACTAGCCTCCATCAGCAAAGAAATACATGCACATATGACAACATATAAACACCAGGCAGATACTACAGTGACTAAATCGATGCATAAAAACGGGATGAGAAGATGGAAAAATGGGGAAAATGACAACAATGAAAAGAAAATGGAAGAATATATGATACTTATCGCAAAACCCCAGGATGTAATAACAAAATATTGACTGTAATTAGTTTACGAATCATGACGTGGTTCAGCTCATCTCATAACATCCTGTTCTTTTTGTACCTTTCGATATCGAAGTGAAGCATAAACAGCGGGAGTATGTCTGTTTATTGGCTTCATACATCGAGATCCCATGGACTCTATTATTACATCTGTTCATCGTTTGCGTGCAAGGCCTCTTCCTCTGCTTCCATGTGGTCTGTATATCATTGCTTATTGTGGTATACTGTTAGTTGGATGACTACATACCTTCTTAATTTTTCTACCAGTAGTATGAAAATCCCTTACGGGTTTGCTAGGCCAGTCTCATGTTTAGGACAGAAAAATCTGACCAACGGGAGTCCGTCCCTCCTGGCGAGCCAGAGTCCCGTTGGTCCATTACCTCGCAGTCATGGTTTCCCGGTCTACAACACAGGGAGGTGATGTTGACTTGTGGAATCTGCGGGTCATCGGCAGGCTACTAATATTCGCTTTTTCATTCCTCCTGAAAAAAAGGCTAGCCGATTCTAATCCTTCTGTCTGCTGAGCTATGCGCAGTCCACACCTTGTAGACCTTGGAATATTATTATTATGTCTCTGGGCAGATGTTAAGTTTCACTACCAATGATGCACGCCCTGTTGATGTAGGCGAGGCTTTAAAACACAGTTACTGTGGCTACCACCTCACAGTGATAGTTGGGGAACCATGTCAGGGCGGTGTTGGTGGTGCATCTGCTTTTAAAATTGCTAAAGTGTTTCCGCTAATTAAAAATGGCTCAATCGATAATAGCGTTTTGGGTAATTATAGACCTATTTCCTTATTATCGTCGCTATCAAAACCACTAGAAAAACACATTCATAAAATAACGTTACACCATTTAATTAACAACGATCTAATAATTAACAGTCAATCTGGATTTCGACCTAAATATTCTTGTCATAGTGCTCTAACAAAAATGGCCGATAACTGGCACTTAAACATCAACAACGGTAGAATTTGTGGAGCGGTGTTTGTAGACTTTAAAAAAGCTTTTGATATGGTAGATCACGATATTTTAATTAGAAAACTAAAGCAAATGAAGACAAGCACCAACATGGTGAACATAATTACGTCATTTCTATCCGACAGGCAACAAGTCGTGTCCTTCAACAACTGTCTATCAAGACCCACACAGCTTAATATTGGTGTGCCTCAGGGCTCAATACTAGGTTCGCTGCTTTTTGCAGTTTATATTAATGATCTTCCTTTATATATCAATACAACTTGTGATCTATTTGCAGACGACTGTACTATATATACTAGTCAAGAAAACCGTAGTGAATTAGAGAATTCTTTACAAAAGGAACTTGATAATCTTACTAGATGGAGCAATGAAAACCGCATGCAAATTAACATCGGCAAAACCAAATCCATGCTAATAACGACCAGACAAAAACTACAAACACTAGCCATAACTGGATCACCGCTCGAACTCCGCATGGGCACGTTACCTATAGTTAATGTGACTGAACATAAAACACTAGGGCTTTTAATAGACAGCCATTTGAACTGGAGCTCTCATGTTAACGCTCTTACCAAGAAAATAGCACAAAATGTTTACCAACTTGCTCAAATTCAGCACTTCCTGGACGAAAGCACACGTAAAATATTCTATGCATGCTATATCCAATCACATCTCGATTACTGTTCCACAGTTTGGGATGGTTGCCCTAAATCTAATTTAAAACGACTATGTTCTCTACAAAACCGCGCTATTCGTCTGGTTTCTGGCATAAAGCACGTTGAAAGTAATAATTTGTACAGTCATCTAAGACTTCTACCACTACAAAAGCGCTTCCTTTTCAACAAAGCCAAATTAGTGAATAAAATTATATCTCAAAATACCCCAGAGTATCTTCTGCCGCTGATTCAATCTAATGCAATGAACAGCAAGCGCCTAAATTTGTTACATGTCTCAAAGCCTAGATTGGACCTATACAAAACATGTTTTGCCTATTCTGGTGCTCACTTATGGAATCATCTGCCTCCAGATCTGAAAACTCCAATGAGTCCCTACACATGTAACCGAAAACTCTTTCAATACTTAATCCATACCGACTATATGCCACCATAATTCATTTACTGGTATAATTGTTCAGTATAATTGTCCATTATAATTGTTCACTATATATGTGTGTGCGTGTGGGAGCGAGAGAGAGAGAGAGAGAGAGAGAGAGAGAGAGAGAGAGAGAGAGAGAGAGAGAGAGAGAGAGAGTGGGTGTCAGAAAGAGGGAGAGAGTGAATGCGTGTGTGCATGCGTGTGTGTGGAGAGAGTGATTGAGCGAGAAATGGTGGGGGAATGTGTCAGTGCATGCATTCGTACGTGTATGTGTGAGAGTGAGTGAGGGAGTGTGTGCGTGCGTGCATGCGTTCATGTGTACGTGTATGTGTGAGAGAGTGTGATTGAGAGTGTGTGTGTGTGTGTGTGTGTGTGTAGGATTGTGTGTTAGAGAGTGAGACAGTGGGAGAGTTGATGTGTTAGTGTGTGTGTGAGCGCGCGCATGCGTGTGAGTGTGTGTATATGAAAGAATACAGAGAGAGAGAGAGAGAGAGAGAGAGAGAGAGAGAGAGAGAGAGAGAGAGAGAGAGAGAGCTGAGCAGATGCATGTCATGTAACACGCATGGTATGTAACACGCGAATCCATATGTTTGTGTATTCTCATCTGTCATATTATCAGTTAAATACCATTTGATTTTATCATGCATAATATAAACTCATGTTAATTACTGTAGTTTGAGTGAGAGAGTCAGTGAGTGTGAATGAGAGACAGAACGAGTGAGCGTGAGAGTGAAAGAATGAGCGGGAGAGTGAATGTGTGTGTGTGAGTGTGAGAGAGAGAGAGAGAGAGAGAGAGAGAGAGAGAGAGAGAGAGAGAGAGAGAGAGAGAGAGAGAGAGAAAGAGAGAGAGCATCACTATTTTTACGTCACATACATTTTATGTACACATTTTTCTCCATGTTTAACATTTTTATGAGACTGCTCATGACAAGTGTCAGTGTATGTGTGTGAGTAAAGTGTGGGAGTTTTTTCATACTAGTTTCAATACTAACGTGAGACATTTTGTATGTGTCTAGATGTGAGGAAGTGTGACTGTATGTGGAGGATGTGTGTGAGTGTGGTGATAAGTGTGGGTGGGGGTGTGTGGGTGGGGGTATGCGTTTGGATGGGTTGGGGTGTGTGGATTTTGGTGGGTAGTGGTATGTGGGTGTTGGTGGGATGTGTGGATGGATGAGTGGGGGTGAAAGTAGGGGTGTTGGAATGGGTGTGGGGGATGTGTGTATGGGTGGAGGATATGTGTATGGGACGGATGCGGGGGATGTGTGTTTATGTGGGTGGAGATGTGTGGATGGTTTGAGGAAGTATGTGTGGGAGGCGGGGATGTGTGGATAGGGGATTGTGTTGGGTGGATTGGGGATGCAAGGGCGGGTTGGGAGAAGTGTATGGTGTGTGGGTTTGAGATATGTGTGCTGTGTGTTGGTGGGGGATGTGTGAATGATGTGTGGGTGGAGGGTATGTTTGTGGTGGTATGGGTGGAGGATAGTGTGTGGTGTGGGGGATGTGTGTGATGGGTGCGGGGAATGTGCGTATGGGTGGGGTATATGTGTGGGTGAGTAGGGGATTGTGGTGGTTGGGGGAAGTATGCGGGGTGTGTGGGTGGGAGATGTGTGTGTGGATGGGGAATGTGTGGGTGGGGGTGTGTGAGTGGCTTAGGGATGTGTAGGTGGGTAAGGGAGTTGTATGTGTCGGGGTGGGATGTGTGAGTGGGTGGAGGATGTGTGTGGGTAGGGGTATTGTGATCGAGAGATGTTTGGTTGGGGGTGGGTGGATGGGGGTGTGTGAGTGCGTAGTGGAGGATGTATGCGTGAGTGAGTGTGTTTGGTGGACGGGTAGGGAATGCGTGTGTGGGTGGGGAGAGGTGTGTGGTGTGTTGGTTGGGGATATTGTGTGAGTGAGGTATGTGTGTGTGGGTGGGGGATTTTTGTGGTGTGTGAGTGGGGGTATGTGGGGTGGATGGGTAAGGGTATCTGTGGGGGTGTGGGTGGGAATATTATGTGGTATCTGGGTGGGGGATATGTGTGTGGTGTGTAAGTGGGGATGTGTTGGTGAGGGATATGTGTGTGTGTGGTGATTGGGTTGGGAATAGTGCGTGGTAGGGGGTGTATGTGATGTGCGGGTGGGGGATTGCATGGTGGGGGTTTAGGTTAAGGCGTGGGTGGGTGGAAGTTGTATGTGTGGGTGGTGGGGTGTGTGTGTGTGTGGATTGGGGATGTATGGGTAGTTAGGGAGGTGTGGGTGGGGGGGGGGGGTAGGGACATGTCAGTTGGTGGGGATGTGTGTGTATGGTTTGGGGATGTGTGAGTGAATGTGCGATGTGTGGGTTGGTGGGGGATTGTGTGCATGGGTGGGGAGTATGTTGTCGATGGAGATGTGGCTAAGGGATGAGTGGTTTGAGGTGTGGGTGGGGAGAGGATGTGTGGGTTAAGATGTGGATGGGCGTGGGATGTGTGGGTTGTTGGGGGAATGTTTGTGGGTGGCGAGTGTGTTTTGGTTGGGGGATCAGGTGAGGGCAGTGTGTGTGGGTGGGGGATGTGCGGGAGGGAGATGGGTCGGTTGGTGGGGTATGTATGTGTCCTTGGTGTGCGTGTGTGTGGGTAGGTGGGGGTGTTTATGTGTCCCTTGGTGCGCGTGTGTGTGGGTAGGTGGGGTTGTGTGGGTGGGGTGATGTATGGATAGGTGGGAGATGGGCTTCATAACATGGTAATTAGCCTTGTTTATGTTTACAACATTCATTTCACAATGTTTATTTTTCTTCCTATGTAAATGTATAATGCTCTTGATGAACGAAAGACGAGTGATTGAAAGGGCCGAATGTAAGACGGGCCTGCGCGCCCAATTTGTGACCCTAATAAAGTTGATTTGATTTGATTTGATTTGATTATATCTCCACAATTCCTCTCCCTCTGTCCTATCTTGCCATATTCTCTTACATTCCGACACTTTTTCTTTCTCGTTGTCCCACATCTCTGCAAACTTTTTCTCTCTCCCTCCCTCTCTTTCTCTCCTTTCCCCCCAACCCCGTTTCTCCTTCCTGCCTCGCTTCCTCTTATCCCTTCTTCCATCCTCTCCCTCTCTTTTCCTTTCTTTCCGAACACAATAACTCCTCCCTCTTCCACACCTCTCCCTCCTCCCTCCCCCACACCTCTCCATCCTCCCTCCCCCACACCTCTCCTCCTTCCTCCCCCACACCTCTCTTCCTTCCTCCCCCACACTTCTCCTCTTTCCCCCACACCTCTCCATCCTCCTTCCCTCACACCTCTTTCACCTCCTAACTCCTCACTAATACACATATACCCCCTGCCTTATTTAAACCAGAATTCAAAGAAACAACCTTCACCCCGACAGTATTCCCATCCAAAAACGGGTAATGATCGACCGCTGTATGTCCCCAAACCGTTGACACCCGGGGTGGCACGAGGTTCGGGCAGAGCATTTGAGTCCCATTGATTTAAATTCACTCAACGGGGGATCGGAAATTCGATCTACACGAACAGCGAGGTTCATCTTCCCTGTTTCTTCAGACGAATAGGTTTTTATCATTTCCGTTCTAATTTCTTTTCAAATGTATTTTCTTAACTGG
>JACEFZ010008515.1:80000-81936 GCA_014155875.1 Cepaea nemoralis
TTTCGAGGGGATGACGTAATGCAACGTCTACAAGACCGGCTTACTACAGCAGTAGGCCGAACATTCTGTGCGGCAACTCCAGTCATTAGATTTAAAACCGTACCGATTCCTACACCAGCAGTCAAAGAGCCTGTTCCTCTGTACGCCACAAACAATTGTATTTACCAATTCACATGTAGATGCCAGACCTTCTACGTTGGTAGAACAGAGAGACAGCTTAACAAACGAGTGTCAGAACACATACCTCAATGAGTCAACAAGATACAGCACACAGGAGATGCTAGCCTCGTGGGGCCGACACACCGGAAGCTCCCGGCGTCTTCAATTGGTAGGCACATTATCGAAAGCGGCCATGTGGTTGACAGAGACACTGCCTTTCGCGTGTTGTTTAACACACAAAATATTCGCTTGTTAAAATTTGCAGAAGCAATTATGATCAATCAACGCAAGTCAGAATTGTACAAACAGTCAGCTTAAAATTACCGTGGTAGATAATTGACATTATTGTGCGAATATATGTATATTTCAACTTGAAGGATTTATCTAGTTAATTCACGTAAGTTGTGTGATATCTGCAGTATGTACCTGACGAGATGCAGCGAAATATGCCAGGCAATAAATCGTGCAATCTATTGTTTGTGTCTTCGTTATTCAAAATCTGATCATGTCCATTGTGATCGTGTCCAGAAAAAACAGATATAGCGTCATTGCCTGCAGAGAATGATGAGACAGGGAGTGGTCACAGGATCTGGCCGTCACTCAGTTCTCCGAGGATCACAAGATCTAGCCGTCACTCAGTTCTCCGAGGATCACAGGGTCCGGCCGTCACTCAGTTCTCCTAGGATCACAGGATCTAACCGTCACTTAGTTCTCCGAGGATCACAGAATCTGGCCGTCACTCAATTCTCCGAGGATCACAGGGTCTGGCCGTCACTCAGTTCTCAGAGGATCACAGAATCTGGTCGTCACTCAGTTCTCCGAGGAAATGCCACAGGGACATATAACCAGACTTCTTCTGGTGTATTTAGTATTCGGACTCTTCACTGGATGTTGAAGATAAGAGCGGAGCACGTATAGGAATGGCTCGAGTGCTATAATGTCGCTTATTGACTCAACTCTACTTAATATAACATCAATAGGAAGGACGGAAGGAAGGAATGAAGGAAGAAAGTAAAAGAAGGGAGAAAGGAGAGGGCGACGGAAGGAGGGAGGAAAATGAGAGGGAGAAGGGAGAAAGGAGACGGAGAAGAAAGGATGGGAAGAAGGGAGAAAGGAGACGGAGAAGAAAGGATGGGGAGAAGGGAGAATGAGAGGGGAGAGAGAAGGACTTGAAGGTGGAAGAGCAAGAGTAGAACAATGAGAAAAGGTGGTTCTTTTGTCCCTTTAAAAAAAATAGTTTGCCAATGAAGGCTTTTTTTCCCGCAACCCTCATGTTATCAATTGCAACTGTTCTAAAAAAGCTGACCCTGTCCACTTGCAGTGTTTGATCAGTTATTGTGTTGATATTTCAGCCACGTTCTGTTGACCAAGGTGGACGGCTATAGTCCCACTATAGAGAAGGAGTATCAAGAGAGGTTACACATTGTCAACAAGGCATCTCTACAGGTAACACCCGATTCCTGTCTTCTGTCTCTTGTGCTGCCTGTTTTCTTAAAGTACATGCCGTGTGACATTGGTGATTGTCTATCCGTAGTCTCCTGTCTCGTGTGCTGCCAATCTTCTTATAGTCCACGTCGAGTGGCGTTAATGATTACGTCTGTCCACAGTGTTCTGTTTCTTGTACTGCCAGTCTTCTTATAGTTCATGCCGTGTGGCGTTGTTGATCAAATCTGTCCAGTCCTCTGTCTTGCTAATCTTCATATAGTCCATATCGTGTGGCGTTGGTGACCATGTCTGCCCACAGCCTTCTGTCTCGTGTACTGTCAGTCATTTCTGA